>JALIZH010012600.1:0-12989 GCA_030522465.1 Rhipicephalus appendiculatus | reverse complement strand
AGTTAAAATGAAAGACTACCGGCGGCGCGCCGCAATTATTGCGCGGCGGCGGCGGCGGCGTGGTCGCTCTGGAAACTTCGGCGGCGGCGCGATCGGCAGAAAAACAGGCAGCGGCGGCGGCGCGGCGCGGCGGCGCACAGCTCTATATAGAGTTACTGTATATGCTCCCTACGGGAGCAGGAGTTGCGCATAGGTCCGCCATTATGTTCAACGGCTTCGCAGTGAAGCTAACCACTCTTCGCGCGCGCGCGCAGGAGACAAATACGGCGCGATGTTCCGGCGCGGGCGACATGCCTCAGTCTTATTCGCACGCGCTGAGCAAGATTTCACTCATTCAGCGAAGCTGTATATGGCTATAGTTTCTAGCGGATGGCGTCCGCGAACAAAAACGACGCGTTCAAGAATAATTTTACAGCGTTCGGCCGATTTCGGGGGGCAGTACATGGCGTGTAATCGTGGCTCATACACGTACAACAAAATGTGCATTAAGTGAACCAGGTGCGAATTAGTGAATCGAAGGCGAATTAGGTGGATTAAAAGTGACGGAGTGAATTGAACTTGAATTGAGCGATTGAAATGTTAAATTTATTCAAAGGTGTCCTAAATGAACCGAAGGTATAATGCATTTAGTGAAGCTACATATGTATATGGCCAGGCTCTGACCAAAAGTGCGTCCATTTATCGAATCGCTTGCACAGAAAATATTACAGCGGGAGGCCGATCCCACGACCACAGATTTCTGATGCGCATACTACGATCGAGCAGCTCAAAAGTTCGCTTGCTACCGCGCGGTGCCTTGCAAGCGAAAAGAAAAATGGAGAGATCATTTTCAGCATGCTCGCGCCCTTATCTTGCCTGGCCGGAAGGCACCGAACTATGGTCGCACGTTTGGTCGACAATCAGATGGGTGCATTTTGGCCGCCTAAATCAGCTGATCAGCAAACGTCGCCAAAAAATTGGGGGACCCTTAAGCTTCGCCTTTAAGAGTTGAACGCGATAGCGATATCCCCGCCCCTACTGCGTACTTCAATCACTTAGTGCATACTATGTAATGCGTAGTATGCTGTAAACCAGGAGAAATTATGCGCGGCAAATGTGGGAAATGTTTTCGAACTTGCTATGCACCCACTACGTGGTGTTAAGGGAATACGCGCAGTAAGGTGTGTGCCGTTTGTAATGGGTGGCTGGCTTTAAACTATGGAATCGTTATGATAGTCACATATTCTGACGCCCGATGGCAATGTACGCTTGTACCTCGCAATATTCCTGGGATATTACATGTTATATTGCGACGTCTATATAAAGGACGCTTGCGTTTTCGAAGCATGGAAGTTATTTTCACTGGATTTTCAAGCAGAGGAAGTTATTTTCACAGTATTTCCAAGCAGAGGCATAGCTGTGTGGTAGAACACCTGCTTGCCACGCAGACGACCCGGGTTCGATCCTCACTCGGACCCGAAAATTTTTAGTATTTATTTTATTTGCATCTTTCTCGATCTTTCGGTCACGGACAAGATGATGATCTTTCGCTCACAACCAACGACGCCGACGCCGACGCCGACACCGACGCCGGAATTTCTGCGAAACGAGCTCTTTAACGCTATCGCGTTAAAAACCATTGCGCGTATGGTTACGCTGGTGACCACTGACATTTGTCATTAACCACAATTCACAGCTGCTCCTTTGTTAGAAAAAACAATGACGATGGAACTGACGGAAACAAGACGGCGCGGGAGCCGCGCCGTCGTGTCCCGTAAAGTTGGCTTCGCCGCGGCGAAATTGAACATTTGACGTCATTTTGCACCACGTGATGGCGCTCGCCGAATAGCGGCGCGAGCGGTGCAGGGAAAAGTTATGCGCAACTCTGCTACCTGCGGTAGCATATACAGGGACACTAATCTGGATGGATGGATGCTATGAGCGTCCCCTTTATAACAGGGGCGGTGACATGTCTGCCACCAGGCTCGAAAAAAAACTTTCTTTTTATGGTGGCCTAATGCCTTATCTACATTGATTAAATCTATGTTATTACAGCAAAGAAAAATATAAGTTCACGGTCCATCTCTCTGCTTCTTAAGGCAGAATGACCTTATTTTCCCCCTTCTTCATTTTTTCTCCTTTATCTCTACTTTTCTGCCACCAATACTCTAACCGTCTCTTACTTATTTCTATCGCGGACGTGTTCAGCTTTCCATTGTTGTCCCTAAAACCCAAGGCTTCATGTAGACTCGTGTCCACACGTATATCTGGGTGGATATCGCCACATTCAATCAGTACATGTTCCATCGTTTCCTTAGTTCCCCCACAGCATGTACATTGTTCTTCTTCGTTACAGAATCTCGCTTTATAGCTACGCGTTCTAAGGCAACCCGACCTTGCCTCAAACAGTAAAGCGCTTCCCCTTGAATTATCATAAAACCTCTCCCTCCTTATTTCGTTTTTTCCCTTTCGGTAGTCACTGAGAGCCGGCTTCTTTTTCCATCGCTGTCATCCAATAAGTCCTCTCCGCCTCTCTGACTTTTCGCTTAATGCTCCTTGTTGCCATGTCGCCCACACTGCTAGCCGTATATTTACTGGTGAGCCTCCTAGTTCTTTTTCTCCACTGCGTGTCGACGCTTTTTTCTATACAAATACCTGAAAACCTTCCCTGCCCATCTACTCTCCTTCATTTTCCGCAGCCTCTCTTCAAATCTAATTTTGCTCTGAGCTTCCCTCACTTCAAAACCTGTCCATCCCATATCACCCTTTACAGCCTCATTTGTCGTCTTCCCGTGAGCGCCCAACGCGAGGCGTCCCACAGTCCTTTGATTTACATCCATTCCAGATTGCACCTCTGACTTCATGCACACCACTGAGTTCCCAAATGTAAGCCCTGGAACCATCACACCCTTCCACAGCCCTCGAAGCACCTCGTACCTATTGTATCCACATAACGCTCTGTGCTTCATGATTTGCAGCATTCCTCTTTCCCTCTGTTACCGATGCTTTCTCTTGTACCTCCATATATCTATCCCCCCTCATTTACCCACACTCCGAGGTACTTGTATTCGCTTACCCTCGGTATTTCTTGGCCCTGTATTAAGACCGCATGGTCTTCGTGATCATTGAATACCATCAATCCACATTTTGTTGCACTAAAACCTAGTCCTAGAGCCTCGCCCTCCCTTCCGCATATCTCTGCCCAGCCGCTGTATATCATCTTGACTGTCCGCAAATAAGACAATATCGTCAGCATAAAATAGACCTGGAAGCTTCTGCTCAACCATCGCGCCTGCCTGTTTGTGTGACAGATTAAATCCAATGTTGCTCCCTTCTAGCGCTTTTTCCATCCTCACCATGTACAGCATGAATAACAGCGGGGACAAAGGACATCCCTGTCTCAGCCCCTTGCTAATGTCAACGCTGTCCTTGCTGCTTATTCCTTCCCATTCTACACAAACTGTATTTTCTCGGTATATCTCCCTCAAAAGCTGTATACAGTCGTCACCTATGCCCACTTCCTTCAATATATCCCACAAAATTTCCTGATTAACGTTGTCATATGCCCCGGTGATGTCTAGATAAGCTACGTATAAGGGCCTGTTTTCTATTTTTGATATTTCTATACACTGTGTAAGAACAAACAGGTTATCGTCTAACCGCCTGTCGATTCGGAATCCATTCTGGAGTTCTCCCAAAATATCATTTTGCTCTACCCACGTTTCTATTTTTAATTTTACTGCCTGCATCGCCAACCGGTATAGCACCGATGTAATAGTTAGCGGTCTATACGAGCGAATGTTATCCTTTTCTCCCCTGCCTTTATAGATTAAGTTCATTCTACTTTTTCGCCAACTGTCTGGTATTTCCCTCTCCTGTAAGCACTTTTCTACGGCTTTCAGCAGTGCTTCTTTAGTGCTCTGTCCTAGTTCGTTAATTAGGCTGACGGGAACCCCATCTAAGCCCGGAGTAGTGCGCTTAGGAATTTTTCCTTCGGCCTTCTTCCAATTGAAATTTTCAAGTACTACATCTTCCTCGGTTGTACTCTTCTGTATACTTTTACTCACCGGGGAATCCCCTGGGCGACCTTTTTAAACGAATCGGCTGTTACCTTTCGGATGTAACCTAGCGCTTCATACCCTTCCAATTGATTTCCTTCTTCATCTACCATATGTTGTTGCATTGTTACAGACTTCCTACCTAGCGCTTTTAGGTGGCTCCAAAATATCCTAGGCGCGGCCTTCACTTTTCGCGAATCTCTGTCATCCAGCGTTCACTTTCGCCTTTAATTTTTTGCCTCGACTAATTTCTGCACAATGGATTTTTGCTCTAAATATATTTCCCATACTTGGTTGACTTCATCCTGTGGCCGCTTCTCCTTTTTTTCTTGTCTGTGCTGCCGTGATGCCTCACGTCGCTTCTCGATCGCATCCCGGATTTCTTTGTTCCACCAACTTTTTTGGCTTTCTCTTTCCTTTCCAAGAAATAGTTTTCTTCTCTTTTTCTATTTCTTTCGTGATTACATGTAGCAGCTCACTATACTTCCACTCTTTGCCTGGAAGTTTGTCTACTTCTTCCTCGACTCTTGCGGCTATATTAGTTATTTGTTTCTCATTTAAATATGAGCTGCCAATGTTCGATTCTAGGTTCTTATTTTCAGTTTTATATCCCATTTGTAATGTTATGCGTTTATGATCACTACCCAAGCTGTTAATGCCTTCCTCGTCTATTCTCATCTCTCTAAGTTTGTCATAGATTCCTTCTGTCATGAGACAATAATCAATGCTCGACTGCCTGTTTCCGACTTCCCACGTGATGTGTCCCTCACACTTAGGCCCCGCGTTAACTATTTCAAGACTATGTTGCTCGCAGAGATCTAGCAATAACTTGCCATTGGAGTCTGAATATCTGTCAGGGTCATGTATCTGAGCATTCATGTCCCCTAGAAGGATTATTTCGGCATCATGACCAAATTCTTTAATATCGGTGCTTATGCATTTCACTATCTCCAGATTCTTTTCTCTGCAGTTATTCCCCGTCCACAAGTAAGCTACACCTAGCCACGTTTTCTTTCCACCTACTGTGCCCGAAACCCACAGGTGCTCTGAACACGTTTGCTTCGGTAGAGGCGTGCGCGCCGCCCCGCGGCGGCATGAAATACCAGCACGCCTCCGCTCACAGCGCGGCCGAGGCGATGCTGACACCTCCCCCTTCTAGCCACCATAGTAAAGCGTTCAAGTATGGTTGCGGATGCTTCTACCTGCATTGAGACGTCACGGAGAACACTACGGCATCAAAGCGATAACTGCACGGACGTTGTTTTTGTGTCAAGCACACGGCAAGTCATTTGATTCACTTGATTCACAGTCTTCCCAGCGCTTTGGGGTGCGAGTGGCAAACGCAGCTAATGTAGTAGGAAGCAAGTTCAAAACAGTAGTTTTCAGTGCCGATACACGCTTTGCAGTGAGCCGCCAGAAAAGTGCCAACTAACTAGCCTTTGTCGTAATCCGCACGGTATCGTGAAATAGTTGCAGCGAAAAGCGGCTGCTAGGCGCGCGCGCGCGCGGGGGGCCCATCTCGGAGCCGACAGCAGCGCCGCCGCTTCTGGATGAATTCTCGCTCCCTCTCCGGCGCGCCGATGCTGACACCTCCGTTGCCCTTGCACTCATTTGACACGTGTGGCAGCCGCTGTGGAAGCATCGCGTCACCATCGCCGCTCGTCTGGTTCGGCTCTGCGATAGTTGACGCTACGCCGCCACTGTGGTTCAGCTGCCACGGCGTTCAGCTGCTTCGTATCCCTGCTTCAAGATGCATGAACAACAAACTATTCCTTAATTTCTTTTGCCCTTATGAATGAATTCACCCGGCTGCGGCAATGATTCGCTCATCTTTTTGTGTGCTTCCGTGACCTTCGTCTGTGAGCTACCCTTTCTCGATGTCGATAATTTTTTAGAACTCGTGTAACTGCTTATATAGACCTTTCGTCCGACGACATATCTCCTTCTTTGGTAAGCCTTCCACATAGAGACGAGCCATCTTTCGCCTTCCGGAACGCGAGCTGGCATGGTAGGAGAACACGCGGGAAATCAATTCGAGTCTAAACACCAAAGCGTGGCGAGCACGAATTGAGTCACAGTGGCGGCTTCACAGTGCTTGTGTTAGCAATTCGATATCCAGTTCATGCTCGACGAGTACATTCTTGGAAGACAGCATTTATTCAGACAATGTAATGTGGCACGCAAAAGACGCCGGGAGCTCCGTCATCCATCGAGCAAACAAAGCTGACGAGCGGCGATGTTGCGATGCTATCGCAGTTATTGTATCTGATATGGTACTTGCCAGTTGTATAATGAGATACTGCGATAAATTTGCAAATATGTCATGGTAGATTTATACAAGGTGCCTTCGCAGCTAACTCTAGGCAAAATATGACGACGCGACCGAGTACATGTTGCTGACTTTTGCATGGAGTAAATTATATTTTAGTGCTGTATTAATTGCTCATTTAGGCAAAATGAGTTAACAAACTATTGATACAACGAATCTGGCCAAAAATTTTGTATCACAAATTGTAAATAAGTTTGCAAAGACGTCTGATCAGACAATATCTAACCTTCCATCTATTAAGTATTGCTGGAGCAGTCACCACGTGACCCTGCTCCACCTTAGTGACAAGGCCGTAGTGACGCTAACGCAACAATAAAAATTCACTGGATTTAGTTTTATTCGGGTGGCTTGTGGCGGCAGTGTCACCTCGAGAAGCGTAGCACAGCCAACGTTTATTAAGATACAAGATTCAGCACAACGCCAGCAGGCGAAGCAAAACACACAAACACCCCCTCATGCATTCGCCTAAGACGACTCGGAGGCGCAAGCCACCGTCTTCTTTTTTATTGATACTCCCCCCGCCCTCCTTCGAAGGCTGTCTGCACGCAAAGGGGTTTCTCATTGCCTCAGGGATTGGAGGCATTCCAAACTCAGGTTACCTGGTTTGGGGCTGCTTTTTGTGATTGGCCCACTTTTGATAAAGCGATGTTGTCGCATTATGACGTCATCATGTGACAGCAGGTTATGTGAAGTCATAAAGTGACCTTTCTTTTTCCATCACTCGCGTTGACGCCAATGGTCAACTTCCTCGCTTGATGAGTCATCTGTGCCTTTCACAGTTGAAGCCCTCCTCAGATTGCGAAAAGGAGGCTTGAATCTGTTGCTATACTTGCAATCTCTTCATTTCCACCAGGTTGTAATCACAGGTGCTGGTTAGTCGTCAGTTCCCCAAGCCCTGGCGTAGCCACTTAGGGGGAAAATGTAATCTCACCCCCCCCCCCCCCCCCCCCACACCTGAAAATTTTCAACTTTGTATGTGTGGATCAGGCCTGCAATAGCCAGGGGGAGGGCCTAGGGGCCCCGCCCCCTTCCCCCCCTTCCCCCGAAATTCGGTTGGAGGGGGGTGTTTTACCAAGAATAAATAATGAAAATGCGGGTTTTTCAAGGCCTTCAACAGATGCCCCCCCCCACCGAAAAAAAATTCCTGGCTATGGGCCTGTATGCATACATCCACACATATGAGCACACGCCCGAACATAAATTAATGTAAGTGAACCCCACCCCACCCTCCCCGTAAAATATTTCTGGCGAAGCACTATTTTAATCCTTTGAGACGCTTTGTCCACGATTGTGTACATTATGTGTTTTTGATTGATGTGTTGACTTGTGGCTAAGAAAGTTCAAGATACATCGACCTTTTGATCAATTGAACCTCCTGCGTAATAAATGTGCCTTCATTTAACTTAATTTTGCTGCGTACTGTTGAATGTAGTCACTTCGCTGACGGCACTAACATGTTCGACGAGTAGTTTGGTGTGCCGCTTCCCGTTAGCCCTGTGACAAAAGTATATTTTTTTCTTTGTTCAAATTGAGCATAATCAAAAACAAATTTGCATTTTATGTCTAGCCGTATATTTATTCCATTTATGGAATAAATATACGGCTAGACATAGGTGACGTGAAGAGAGCATGAGTGACGGGAAGGTAAATAGATGGTTAATTGCAATTTAATTAGGACTGATTACTGTAACAGACAAAAATCAACGTATTATGACTTATTTTTTGTTAATATAAGATATCGAGTGCCTTGAAATAATGTTGTGTCGGTTTGACGCAATTACAGAGTGCCTCATAGCTGGCGTCTGAAAAGCAAAGACGTCGACGCGACGAAAGCGGCGAGACTGGTCTGCATCGCCGGTGGTGCTGTGCAAGCCGCGCCCTCCCAAAGCAATGTTCACAATGCCAGTAGATAACCGGACCGGCTGGTCGTATGAACCACGAGGAAATAAGCAGATTTCGCCGTTCAGCTCAGCCCACTCGAAACAATTTAAGAGGAGCATCATTGGCAACTGCCTCCACAGCGCTATAAATAAATCGTGTAGTTACTGTATGATTGGCATTATTTGCAGCCAGTCTTCCGGCCTTACAGATGCAGGCCGCCCCATGCACGTCCAAGTGTCAGTCGTGGTGGGCTTGATTAGGAACTACAACACCAATAATTAAGTTGGCTGGCCCACAGCGATGACGCACGCAAAAAATAACGGTTTTACCTTACTCACACTAAATTTCGCACAACATAAAACGGTTGGCAACACCGGCAAACGTGCAGGCAGTTTTCTCTGCTTCGTGCGAGCTGAAGGCAGTTTGTTGAAATAACACTCAACTACAGCAGAAAACAACTTCTTGCAGAAAACGACATAGAGCGCAGTTTCTACAGGTTTTCCCGCTCACTTTAATCCAAGTGCCAGCTAAAATAATCCGCACGCCATTGAAATAATCTGAGTGCCAAACAATTTAATCCATGTGCCAAACATTTAATCCAAGCGCCAACGTATTTAATCCAAGCGCCAGCTCAAATAGGCCGCGTGCCAGTGAGTTTAATCCGAGTGCCACCATGTTTAATCCATTTGCCAACAGCTTTAATTCAAGTGCCAGTCAGTTTAATTCATCCATGATAAACAGCAGGTTTGCCATTTCATATAGTTTAAATGTCGGAACAATGTAAACATGAGGCGAGAGGAATAATTTTTTTTGCCTGTGCATGTTAGCGCTTATGCAACGAAGTACAGTGGTATTTCCCCCAAACGTTTTGGTGTCATACCTTAGAATCCAAAAAGCAGTGTGGTTTAATTACATGCTCGGGTACTAAATGTCTTTGCTCATAGAGCCCTTGGTAAGAGTTTAAGCACGGAGACAGTTTATGCTTCTTCGCTACTGTATTATTCCGGGTAATCAGGTACTTCGTTGATCGCATATGGCAGAGACTCATGTCGTCTGCTAGCAGACGGCCAGAAGCGTTCGCAGTCGTCTGCTCAGCCCGGTTAGAGCGATGGTGACCGACAGACGATATTCACCGATTCTTGAAAACAGAAATAACTATTTTAAAAAAAACTAACCTTACATTTCTTTGGGTTTATGTGCAATTACGCTTTTTTTTAGCAGGCTCAATACTTTGCGTCAAGGGAGTGAGCATGATCTCAGAAAGCAGCCCGTCATCTAACGCACCTCTCATATGCGAGACCGCTGTTCATACAAAACAAACTTCCGCGCCAAGAATGCTTTGTCCACGCTGGCATGTGTCACAGGCACACGAAAGTCCACTTGAGCTAATACAAAGATCTCTGATTGCCACTGTTTTCGTTTTTCTCACAATTTGAACACGTCTTTACTTTGAAATTTCTGCCTGAGATACGCGCCTGAACTGTACCCTGGGATGTGCATTACTGCTCACGTTGCATGACCTCGGTTGTTCCGCATTGCCAAGTTTCCGCGCGAATCGAAAAAAAAAATTTGGTTTCACTCTGGAACGAAATAATAGATAACGTTAAGGTTACGTTTTCGTTCCGGTCAAAAATATCGTTTTTTTTGTTTTCGGTTTTCGTTCCGTTCCGATACACTGGTGCTGATATTGCATTTATTTAATAAATTGAAGTGTGTATATATATATATATATATATATATATATATATATATATATATATATATATATATATATATATATATATATAGAGAGAGAGAGAGAGAGAGAGAGAGAGATTAAATTAACGATTGCAGCGTTCCGCCCGTGATTCCGCCCGTGCCAAACACTGTCCTACAAACTGGTGCATAGCAAAGTATAAACGCTCCAAGCACGGCTCAAGCAAACTATTGCAGATTGCAGTAATACTTTTTTCACAAATAGTAGCGATGAATGCAAATATTACTATATTAGTGCTGTCTTCCACTTTCCGGCTTTTGTCTTTCATATTGTAGGTACTGTACTTCAATTGTACTGCTGTTTTCACGCCCCATATTCCCGTTTCTTGTGCATGGATTAAACTGACTGGCACTTGAATTAAAGCTGTTGGCAAATGGATTAAACATGGTGGCACTCGGATTAAACTCACTGGCACGCGGCCTATTTGAGCTGGCGCTTGGATTAAATATGTTGGCGCTTGGATTAAATGCTTGGCACATGGATTAAATAGTTTGGCGCTCAGATTATTTCAATGGCGTGCGGATTATTTTAGCTGGCACTTGGATTAAAGTGAGCAGGAAAACCTGTAGAGCGTAGAGAGGTTGCCATTGATCAGCTACCTCTTCCCTGCAGTAAGCAGTAGTGTTGTCGTTCTGGTTTTCTTCAACTCTATGCGCATAGGCGTGCGCACGATGGGGGCGGGGGGGGGGGGGGGGGGGGTCTAGGGACCTAAGAAGGGGGAGGGGGGGCGAAGCCAGGCCCCATACGTTGACATAATAGGGAAGGGGGGCGCTGCGACTCGAGGGGGGGGGGGGCGAAGTCAGCCGCATACGTTGACATAATAGGGAGGGGGGCGCTGCGAGTAACCTTCGCCCCCCTTGAAGGGGAACACTGCGCACGCCTATTGCACGTTCATTGAAATGTCTTTTTTTAAATATTGCGCTCCTTGCTTTCGCGTGCCACGGCGGCGTTGCACAACCGTGCGCTATTGCCAACGGCATACGAGGGCCAGCGATCAGTGGAAATATGAGCTCGATCATCTACCGATCAAACATCTGCATCCACTGTACGGCTTCGCAACTCTTGACTCCGTGTGCGCAGCGCACGCTGACCGAAAGAAAGCAGTAGACAAATAAAAGGGGAGGGATAAGGGCGTGTGAAGCGAAGGGCAGACGCCGCGTGCGGACTATGAACAGGGGTGGTCAAAAGTTCCCAGGCCACGCTGCCACAGGAATACATGGGATAGTGTCCATATTTTACAGCGCGAGAAGACACCACAGAATTTCTCTTGTTAGAGCATCACGATGCTTGCCTATCACATTGCAAGAGAAATACAGGAAGCACATGTAATAGCAAAGTTGCAAGATATGTGTATAAGCGCACCATCAGTAGCACTGTCCCAAAAAGAAATCAAATACCTTGACTGTGAAATTTGATGCATGTCTGTGTTCTGCCGGCACTAATGTTCAATCTGCGCATGTTTATTGCACGTTTCTCCTTGCCGCCAGCGGTACAAAAGACTCGCTGGTTTCAATAAAATATCAGTTGTCAGTCAGCGCTCCGTGTGTCTTGTGTGCCTTTTTTTCTGTGGTGTCTTCTCGCGCTGTAAAATATGGAAGCTAAAAACCAACTCGCCCAACATATCGCCTTGTGGAATGGGATAGTGGCCTGGGAACATTTGACGACCCTTGTACTTTAGCGCTCGCTGCCTTGCGAAGCTTGCAAAGAGATGCCTGCTGGGATCTTTGCGCCAATCGAGTCTCGTGTGGCGGAACTGATTTTCCGCGGACGCGCGCAGCAGCGTCTGGGGCACTGCTTACACACGTTTGTATACGTTAATCATTGCTTACGTTGATCTGCAACACCGACATGCTAATGTTGTTCAGTCATGCTCTCTCGCGCATGTGCGACGTCGGCAGTCTGTTTTAAAATGCATATATCGTAATATTGTTTCGCAAGTCTAGGCTTACGTTGCAGGCGAGTAACTGAATTGCACGGGAAAATAAGCACTGGTGTTGAAAGACGCCCATTGTTGCTCCGCAAAGTAGTACAGCAGCTTGCGGCTGATCTCGGTTTTGCTCGCTCGCATCGTAAACGCGTTTAGAAAAGCATGTACTGCACGAAAAATGTGCATGGGAGAGACATTTCGATTGTTCAGTGTATATTTTAGTGTCATACTACGAGCATATTTTTCTTAGCTAACTAAACAGCGCGTTTGCGGCCGCACACTGGCCCACTACGTAATGGACGCCATGTTTACTTTGGGAAACGGGCATGCTTGAAGAAAGGTGGTGCTGTCTAAGAAATGGAACGAAAAGGAAGGCAATATTGGAAAGGGAACAATAACTGTATTTTACCTACGACTTCCGGCAACTGCTTGAGTCTCATAATAAGCAGCATTTATTTCAACGAGGCCAACGATAAAAATATCAGTAAACTTAGGTACTATTTTTTTGGCGTTGTAGCAGGCATGCGCGTCTGTTCTGTAGCTTCCACAGTGCTGTCATGAAAAGTTGTCGCCGAGTATAGCTCCCAGTTACACCCACAGGGATGTCTGCTCTTCTTTGTTCGAATACATCAATGAAGCAAAAAGATTAACGTTTTTGTCTATTTTTTATCTATTCATATTCTTGGTTTGAAATCCGTCGTTATTTCTGTCCGAAAGCTCTGATAGTCTTAGCGCTTGCTCATAAACTATCTTCATTTATTCGATGTTCTAATTTTAAACTAAATTTCCAGCTTCGTTTAGCTTCATAGGCCTTTGCTTTAAGCATCCTGCCACCCGGTTCTTGGTCCATCCCCCTTTGTGGGTGAGTGCTATGGTGAACAGGTCATCATCATCAGATTAAAGAGTACACGTTCATAACCTCTGTTGGAACTTTATATTTGGCGCAGTCATCGATAGCAAGCTGATGTGGAAAATTCTACCTCGCTAGACGGGACGGCCACACCAGCATTGCGGCACATGCGCTGTACGGTGAGGATTTTGTTGAGGCACCGGAGCAGC
>JALIZH010012599.1:0-57049 GCA_030522465.1 Rhipicephalus appendiculatus | reverse complement strand
TGCCTTATGGAGGGCAGTCTATAAAAAAAATTACACCATCTCCCGCTAAAGGGAACCATGTGTAGATGTGAAGCAGCGGGCGCTAACGCTTACACTGGCGGTGGCGTTGACGCTGGCGCTATCGCAGCGTTGCGCAAAAGAGAAAACTGAGGAGGCGCAAAGCACGCAGTGATCGAGCGGTGTTTCCTACTGGAACATGCCAATCGCTGCTAATGGGCAATGAGAGACAGAAGACTCCGACTGGACACAGATACCCGCAGTCGGCTTTTAGTTAACGCGCACGCTGCGAATTTTTATTGTTCAACAACGCACAGGAGAAATCTCTCACCGGCACCACTTTGGAGGTCAAGATCCATTGCCATATATACGGGATGGACAATGAACGGTTGTGTAGCGCGAGCAGTCGGTTTTTTCAACCAAGAAACTCGCTAGCAGACGCTGCCTGCGTCGGCGTCGCGAGGCGAGAGAAGGGGGGTAGCGTAGGAGAGGAGAGAGAGGGGGGCGACGCGCATGCGCAGTGGGGGTGTGGACGCTGTGGGCAGGGATGCCTAGAGGAGAGAGGGGGGAGCGTATTAGAGGAGAGAGAGGGGGGGGACGCGCATGCGCAGTGGGAGCGCGGGGGAGGGATGCCTAGAGGAGAGAGGGGGAGCGTAGGAGGGGAGAGAGGAGGGGAGGCGCATGCGCAGTGAGGGTGTGGTTGCCGCGGGGAGGGGGTGCCTAGAGGAGAGAGAGGGGGGAGAGGAGATTTTTTATATTTTTTTTTGAAAGGTTTGCGCATGCGCACTAAGGGTGGTCACGCCGGCACACCACCACCACCACCACCACCACCACCACCACCACCGGATTAAGCTTCGCCATAAGATGCTTCACATCTAAAATGGCCGCGTATCTGCGTGCTTCGCTGCAAATGTCGTCGAAAGACGATAGTCTTGTGCCGGCCGTACTCCTATTTAAAAGCGAGTGGATGCGAGCCAGTTGAGTAAGAATCCATGATGTAAAACAGCGCGTAAAAGACGACGGACAAGAAAGAACACAGGACTAGCGCTGACTGCCTGACTAGCGCTGACAAGCGCTGAAAACAGGACTAGCGCTGTACTTTCGCTCCACAGTGGTCGAACACAATGGACAGATGTTCGTACAGAAGAAAGGCGTGTGCATTGGCTCGCGCATCGCACCTGTGTTGAGCGACCTGCTTTTGGCACATTATGATGGGATCCTCGATGAGAAGCTCCAGTCTTCCGGGAGGGTCAGGGTCTTCCGGTATGTTGATGATTTCTTGGTTTTATTCCGGGCCCAACCAGAGGAGACTTCGAGTAAAGTGGAAATAATTTTTTGGCTTGTTCCAGACCTGTTTCCCAGGACTTACCTTCACCCGTGAACTTCCTGCTGAAGGGAAGATACGCTTCCTGGATATGGAAATCCACCTCGGCCGAAACCATACCTGCTGGTCCTACGCACCACGATCAAAGAAGCTTCTTCTGCCGTTTTCATCGAATCACTCAAAAATTGTTAAACGGGCCATCGCTTGTGGAGCCCTGAGAAATGCCGTCGTTCGCTCCTGCCACCACTCGATCGCAAGCAGCCTTGGCTCGCAAGTTCGGAGGCTTAAGCAGAGTGGCTACCCGGAGAACCTGCTGACTTCGTTGACAGCGGCTCAATTGCGTGAAGGGAGGTCCACGAGTGAACGCCTCCGGCCGAGCCACCAGAAGTATAAGACTGTGGTTATCCCGTATGTACAGGCTGTTTCACACTTAGGAGAAATCTCGGAGCGCGTGGCATCGTGATGCGGCCAGCGCTGCAACCACGCGCCGTCAGCAGCTCGCGCGTGCGCAGATGGTTCAGGAGTGTAGTTTTGAACCGCGTCGTCTGCTACGGCGGCTCTTGCTTGCCGCATTGCTGGCCAGCGCGCGGATATTATTGTCAGTGCAGGAACTGGGCCGATAATCTGCACTAAACGTTGTGCGACGCCAACCTCTCAGACTTTATTTGTGATAATGGGGTGCTACAAGCAGAATTTGACAGCATACCTTGTTTGCTCTCTCGAAACGCCGTGGTGCTGCGTGCGTTCATGAATATTTCTTCCCTGTGTGCGCACCGCAGTACGCTGGGATGAGAAAGACACGAAAATTAGCACGCAATGTGCGTTTTCTTTATTTGACTTTAAATAAAAAAAGCACTCACCAGTAAGAGTCGTGCTGCTGCGCTGGCTTAACACGATAAAATAAATGGGAACAAAATTCAGGAATGTTTTAGGTGAGGACAAAGCCTGAACGTGTCTCTTTACGACGACATTTCATTACCACAAGACTCGCTAGCCGGCTCCGAAATGCGCCCGTGGCGCATCCAACTTAGTACCTTGTCATCAGTGGCGTAGCCAGGAATTTTGTTCGGGGGGGGGGCTCGCATGTCAACACTATATATATATATATATATATATATATATATATATATATATATATATATATATATATATATATATATATATGAGAGACCGATGCGTATTTGCTTCTCCAGCATTTTAAATGTTGTCTTGCTGCATGATGGGGCTGTTACAGTACAAAGTCTGTTACAAACTGATCTAATGAAATTCATAGTTTTTGTTTTCCTTTACACTTCTCATCGTTCACAGCCCCCCCTCCGGTGAAACGCGCCCGCTTGCCATTGCGGAGGAAACAATTAAGTCTTTTACATAGGGCTGCCCAAGTGAACTAACGAAAGTCTATGCAACTCTGGAAACGCAGCACATTCTTTGGGACCCATTCGCAAAAGTGAATGTTGTTTAAGTGGCAGTCTAGTACTGTCGAAACTTTACAATTCGCGCTTAATTCTACTGACATGACGTTGCTGCATCGCACGTTTCCTGAGAAGAACGCCCTCACAATTTTCCTCTCCATCTATTCACCTTGAACAATAGTTCCACCAGGATCTCTCACGCACTGCAATCGTCATGTATTTTTTCATGATTACTGGCAATAAATCTTACTGTATACAATTTTGGAATATGAAAGCTTCATTTGGGGAAGTTCGTATACCTACGTTACAATCACTACATCATTCAAGTTGAATCATGTGAAGAAGCCATTCTGAAAACACAAATTTATTACTGAAGATATAACTTATAATAGAAAATAATGCACTAAATTTAAACCTGGCTATATTTTACTGTGTATTCGTACGCTCCTCTTTTTCCGCTCGTGTCTGGAGATCCATCTACAGAATCGATCGAGCAGGATTCGCTACAAACGTCACAATTATCTTAGTTTCGAGAAGCTAATTGATCAAAATCTGTCGAAAACGGTGATCGAACCAATTTTTCATGCTGTGTGCGCAGTTGCTTTACCCGCTTTACTTCGCACTGTTGGAATAAGCTCGCCCGCGAAATCTTCCAGCTTACCAGGGTTGCCGTTGGTGGCTACTTTGCGCCAAATTGGCTACTTTTCGACCCCGTCTGGCGACAAAAATTTGCAGTTGGCGCCGTGGCTATTTTCTGGCTACTTTTAAAGTGCTGATTTGGCGCATTAGGTAGCCATTTTTTCTCATTTTTGCAGACGAAATACATTGTTTTTAAGTTTTTCTCTCACTTCAGCGGATGCGTACGGTCGTCCTCCACCCACCAGTAGGCTGGTGCGCATCGAGGCAACCTTACGCAACGGAGTGGCGAAGTTGCGTGCATGGTGACGAACGCGTGGCCGGCTCGGTGCTCAAGCTTCCCGCCATCTATTGTGATGCTACGCTCAAGTTTTGCGAATAATTTTGGTGTGCAGTGCGTGTTATTGTGTAAACTTGGGAAAACAGACATCTGCAGTCAAATTTTGCTGGTCTGTTCATTTACAATCAGAATTTGGTCTGCAGCTTTAACGAAAATCTGTTTCAACTTACATGTTCCTACTGACTTGCTGGCTGGAATATTCTAATATAACTTTGTGTCTGGCAAGAACTCATATTTTCTACATAAAATATATGCACGCGTAATGAATTTATCATAATTCTTTCACTCACGCGTAATTTATTTCCAACTTACCGGTGGCTTTCTATGGTCTTACTGATTCAAAATGGTATTATTTATTGATCAATACTAAAGAATCTGCTCATAATACCACTTCTGTTCCATTTGGCTACAAATTTGGCGATAATATTAAATGGCATGGCTACTTTGGCTACTTTTGGCTTGAGTTCTGGCTCCTTTTCAAGTCCACCCAACGGCAACCCTGCAGCTTACTATTGATGGAAACAATAACGAAGAGAAGCGTTACGTCTAGCAGACTTACATACATATATGAGCCTTGTCATAGACACAGTGATCAAGTTTACCTTCTGGTAGTGCACATTGTAACGCAATACTACGTAAGTTTGTCTACCCACCAGACAGTTTTATCCACCTTTTCACCTGACGTCCCACTAAAAATATACTGCTACGCTTTCTTATTAGAAAGTGCAACTAATAGCATTTATTTGCATGAAAACTAAGCAAGCGTTCACACTGATTGCGAACCTTAATGCGTGGTGCATGTATTGCTGAGATGAACTGCCGGTGAGCGAAATTATGACCTGTTTCTCTGACCGCAAACGAGTGATTAGAACCAGAAGTGAAATGTAAAATTTCCTTGGGAATATAGGATGCTACCTGATGCTACTTAGACGACGCGATGTTTTGCGAATGAGCCCCTATCATACTGCTTTGTTTCTAGAGTTGTATAGACATCCATTCACGTGCTTTATGAGATATTAACTTTTTATGCAGGACCTTTCAACACCACTTATCCCAAAACATTACGCTACTGAGTCACGAGACAACGTAGCTCACATAGACAGCTGTGGTTCTATGGAATACACATTAAATATAGATTTTCGTTGACTTCGTGATACTAGCATTTATAAAAGACAAAGAAATACAAAGCAAATAAAATTTTCAAAGCTCAATCGTGGTGCAGTAGTTACGGTGCTCGACTGCTGACGCGAATGATGTGGGTTCCATCCCCGGCCGCGGCGGTAGCATTTTTATGGAGACGAGATGCTTGAGGCCACTGTAAGTGCGCGAGCCTTTTTGATTTAAGTGAACCCAAGTGGTAGAAATTGTCATAGTCCTCCACTACGAAGTGTCTGATAACCATACTGTAGTTGTGGGCGCGTTGAACTCCACAAATAATTATTATTAGTATTGCAAAACGCCGGGCTAACTGAGCTCGAAATAACAGTGCGGTAGAAATGGAACTATTCTAGCCCGATCAAACATATGTGGCGCTTTTCTTCTAAAAATGTCAAGTCCGCTTTAACTGAAACTGAAAAAAACACAGTTTTTTTTTTTTGCTACGGACAATATGGTCGGGCCAGCTCCAACGCTTTTTCGCCAGTGCGTTCATGTCAACAAAATACCTAAAATCTATATTGCGGCTAAAATCTATGCAGCCTACTATCGTCAGTATTCCATAGTAAAACTTTGTATTTGGCTTTTAGAGATTGTAACATTTCATTCGGGCTTGACTTAGCTCGTAAAAGAAGTCTAAATTGCAGCAAATGAACGATACAGCAATATTATGCGACAACATTAACAGCATGCTTGTGCTTTCGTCGTGGCCGCCTTTTGTTGCATTGGCGTAACGACGATAGACTTGTAGAGCGAGTGGTCCTACCAGGGAAAACGCATACCATTTTGGACTGCCGGCAGCGTTTTGTCGTCCTTCGCATCTTGAGGGCCTTCAGCAAAAATGCTTGGTTGTTTGTTTGTTTGTTCGTTTATTTATTGTTTGTTTGTAGCCTGAAAACTGTTTCAGCTCTTCGTCTTCTTCTTAGCTCATTTGATATCACGCCGTTTCGGATCGCTTCTTCAAGGAATAAAGCGGTGCCCAATATCTTCATTTCAGTTGTCTTCTATTTCAAATATACCGTCTCGGAGTGAAAGAAGGCCATGATATTCAGCGCTAAGGTTGTCGAATTAAAGCAATATAGCAAAGCTACTAGGGCCCAAATGAAACAGATCGGACCCGGTCACGTTGGTTGTTTTGGTCGTGTTTGTTGAAGCAGTACTGATTTAATGGATCTGACTCAGTTTGATCCAAGCAGATAAAGGATTTCGCAGATTTTTTTAAAATTCAAAACTGCCTTTTTGAGTTCACGTTACGATGAGGAATTGTCCCATTTTGATTACAATTCGTTTAAAAAAGAAATACATTTTGGCACGTTTACGCTCCCGTCAAATTTAGCCCTTTTCTGATTTGGTTCTTTGGGAAAAAAAAAACGCCACATATATAGCACAAGACAGTCATCATGCTTTGGCCGAAAGAGAAGCACTATCACCGTTAGAAGGAAGTAATTTTGGCAAAGCAGGATTGCTAGCCCATTATAGTCTCCTTAGCAGCGTCGTCGACGTGGATTCGCTTCTCGGACAGGGAAAAAAATTGGGTGTGTTCCGAAGATTGACCTCAAAAATGTCAGCTCACTGGCAACACTGAATACATCAGAGCAACATTCAGGTCAGAGCGGTCAGTTAAGGAGCAAATCAAGGGTGCTCTCCCCCCGCCCTTACTTATCCACTGGGGGGGATGCACTCCCCGCTGATCGGCGTACCCTAGCATCCCAAATTAGTAGATGCCTTTTGTTTTACGAATATAGTGCATTGCCGGGACAAAACACGCGGCCCGCGCCTTCAGACAGAATAGCCTTGCGAGTTTGCTAAATAGTATTGGCATTATTTTCTCGCCTGCTACGTATAATAGCTCTTTGTTCAGGCAAGCTGCAGAGACGGGACTGGTCTCAAGTGTTTTGTGCGTGTGCGCGAGGCACCCCATGCGCTTGTGATAAGTTGCAAAATCACCGTGAAACGAAAACTCCATATTTCACAATCGGCGTCCAGATGTTAGTCATTCTGAAAATCAGCATCCATATATTTTCCGAGACCTGACGTCAAATACCCCTCTGAAATGACCCATGCAGGAAAAGATTTTTTTTACTCTTTCAAGGGGCAACATTTAGTGACATTTTGATTCAAACTCTCTGCACCCCCCCCCTCCCCCCCGCCGCCGGAATCCACCATCTTCACTGTCCTCCCAGTGCTTGTGGGAATAAATCTCGTTACTGCGGCCCGCTAGTTGAGGCTTGTTGGAGGCCCCTTCTATATATCTTAATCCAGAGCGTCTTGCGTGTCAACAATAGTTACTCCTTCGCGGTGACACGGCTAAAATGGCAATACAGGGCACTACGACTTCTTTTGCAAAATATTTCTTACGGTATCATGCGCTGCACAGCCAGGAAAAGGACCGCCAGGGGTCCGCAATGTTCACATTGAAGTGTCTTTTCGACTACGAAAGTTTTTTTCTGGTTTTTTTTCTAAAATCATCCTGGATTTTAGAAAAAATTCAGGATGATTTCCGGCGCAGCTCGCTCTTTTGGTCGGCGATACATCACAATACGAAAAAATTTCGGGGGGGCTGAAGCCCCATAAGCCCCCCCCCCCTGGCTACGCCCCTGAGGTAATGTATTTTGCATAATCTAATTCTCTTTCAGCTTTGCCACAGCTTTCCATCTAAGCGACCCCATGTAGCCCGCGGACAAATTTCAAAGCGCGGGGACGGTTGGCTTCGTGACGAGCTGAAGCGTGGCCGCAACTGTAGCAGACGACAAACGAGCGCCGCCCACAGCGCTCACTGCTCCTGCGCGAAACTAGTTGCCGCAGCCGGCCGGCGGTGGCGCCGAGCAGACGACACGCGCTTCGGTGTTCCCTTTAACAGCGAGCCCCTCTGTACGTTCGTTGGAGACGGCACCAGCTGTTGATGGCTCTGCAGTGACACGTTGTCCATCTCGGTACAGGTCGCTGCAGTGGCAATGAGCCCAAAAAAAAGGCATAAGATTGGCGCAAGAATTACTGAAGCACGATAAGGCAGGATGGAACACTTATTTACTTAACAATACTGCGAGCCTTTGCACAGCCTCATACAGGAAGTGGACCGTAAAAGGTACACATGAGCATGGGAGTAACAGCATGACTAAAAGAAAAGTAGGAAAAAACAACGAAAATTGGCAAACAACCACTTTGGCAATCATTATAAGAAACTTTCCTAGCTTACAACAGAAGAAAAAAAATCATGGAGTTCATATACTGACTAGAGGAAAAGCTCCCCCATAGCACCCATGCATTAAAACCTATAACTGCTCGGGTGCCGCCATGATGGAACGATACTCAGCTTTCGGGTGACGTTCGCTCGCACTCGCCACTGGATGCTGCAATAACCCCTGGCATTTTTTTAAATGCGAATTAAATGCGAAGCATTTCTTAGCTAACTTCGGCGAGTTTGAGCGTATCTATCTATCTATCTATCTATCTATCTATCTATCTATCTATCTATCTATCTATCTATCTATCTATCTATCTATCTATCTATCTATCTATCTATCCGCCTACGACTTTGTGCTCTCCTGGCCGTATCGTTAATGGGATTTATACCAAATTTGGTATGGCATAACATGACCGTATGAAGAACATAAATGGCTGGTCATATCATGAAAATCCATGACTAACTTGTCATGAAAAGCATGATTTACATGCCACGCTCATGGCGCGCTCGCGGCCGTTTTGTTAGCTTGACATACACCAAATTTGGGATTGAGTGACGTGACTGTATGACGAACATAAATGACAAGTGGTAATATGGAAATCCTGACTTGTCATGTGCGACATGACTTGCATGCCTCGCTCATGGAGCGCTCGCGGCCGTTTCGTTAGCTTGATATACACCAAACTTGGTATTGAGTGACGTGACTGTATGACCAACATAAATGACTAGTGGTAATATGAAAATCATGACTTGTCATGTGCGACATGACTTGCATGCCACGCTCATGGAGCGCTCGCGGCCAGGGTTGCCGTTGGGTGGACTTGAAAAGGAGCCAGAACTCTAGCCAAAAGTAGCCAAAGTAGCCATACCATTATACCATTATACCATTATAGCCATACATTATACCATTATAGCCATACCATTATCGCCAAATTTGTAGCCAAATGGAACAGAAGTGGTGTTATGAGCAGATTGTTTAGTACTGATCAATAAATAATACCATTTTGAATAAGTAAGGACATAGAAAGCCACCGACAAGTTGGAAATAAATTAAATGAGCGAATTACGATGAATTCATTACGCGTGCATATATTTTATGTAGACAATATGAGTTCTTGCCAGACACAAAGTTATATTAGAATATTCCAGCCATCAAGAGTAGGAACATGTAAGTTGAAACAGATTTTCGTTGAAGCTGCAGACCAAATTCTGGTCGTAGATGAACAGGCCAGCTAAATTTTGTTGCAGATGTCTTTTTTCCCGAGTTTACGCGAGAACACGCACTGCGCATCAAAATTATTCGTAAAACTTGCGCGTAGCATCACAATAAATGCCGGGAAGCTTGAGCACCGAGCTGGGCCCCCGTTCGTCACCATGCACGCAACTTCGCCACTCCGCATTTGGAGACGCGCTAAGCGTCACGTAAGGGTGCCTCGATGCACAGCAGCCTACTGGTGGGTGGAGGACAACCGCACGCTTCCGCTGAAGCGAGAGAAAGCTTAAAAACAATGTATTTCCTCTGCAAAAATGGGAAAAAATGGCTACTTAATGCGCCAAATGAACACTTTAAAAGTAGCCAGAAAATAGCCATGGCGCCAACTGCAAATTTTTGTCGCCAGACGGGGTCGAAAAGTAGCCAATTTGGCGCAAAGTAGCCACCAACGGCAACCCTGCTCGCGGCCATTTCGTTAGCTTGATATACACCATATTTGGTATTGAGTGACATGACTGTATGACGAACGCAAAAAGTGGTAATATGGAAATCATGACTTGTCATGTGCGACATGACTTGCATGCCACGCTCATGGAACGCTCGCGGCCGTTTCGTTAGCTTGATATACACCAGATTTGGTATTGAGTGACATGACTGTATGACGAAAATAAATGACAACTGGTAATATGGAAATCATGACTTGTCATGTGCGACATGACTTGCATGCCACGCTCATGGAGCGCTCGCGGCCGTTTCGTTAGCTTGATATACACCAAATTTGGTATTGAGTGACATGACTGTATAATGAACATAAGTGGCAGGTGGTAACATGAAAATCTTGGCATGCATGTCATCTACAACGCCATTTACATGCCACGCTCATGGTGCGCTTGCGTCCAGTTCGCTAGCTGGATATACACCAAAATTGGTATTGCGCAACGTGACTGTATGACGAACATAAATGATAGGTCCTAACATGTAAAACATGACATGCAAATTATGTAAAGCATGATCTGCTCCTTCCTGGCTGCTTCGCATTACATCGATTCCCACAGTGCGTGGGATCTGCCGGCTTTTTTTCTGTTTCATTTGCTCTCTATTGCATCGCTGTAAGAGACTGTCACATAAAGTCGAGTTGTCGGCTCGTGGCAATAAAAACACGTACGAGGAAGAGACACTGTATACGACTCACTCGACGCACAAGTAGCACAAGCAAGCCGGAGCAATCGGCCGCACGCTGCGCGACAACGCTCTGAAATGTTGACACGATACAAGGACGGTGGCGCCATCTAGTAAACAAACCTGCAAACGCTCCTTTCCGCGTGCAGTAAATTGCATAAATTTTCATTGTATCTTTTCTAAAAGTAGTTGATTTAACCATCAAACAATTTCCGTTCGTTTATAATACACGAACACGCTTGTTTACTATTTTTATTGCGAGAAATTGAGTGTTTTTTAAAGCCATATTTAGCGCTTCTGTAAATTACTAAAATGGCAACAATGACGACGTACCAAGATGGCGCCGCTTGCGTGACTTATCGCTATAGCGGCCCAGCTTTTCATCTAAAGTCTGTTATATTAACTCTATGGAAAAATAATAATGCTTACAACAATTGCAACAATAGTCACATCAATTAAATGAAGTTATAACATATTGACTCAATAACATCACATATCTAAGGCACCACACATTTACACGAGTTCATTTCTTCAATATGCCTAATATGAATTATATTGCAAAGAATGTGCTTATGCGCAATCGAAATATGGTTCCAGTGTTGCGATGAAGTCATCCACAGAATGAAACTGAACAATTTCATTTGGCAGTGCATTCCAAGTTTGAACAGCCCATGGAAAACATGAATAATTGACGGTGTCGCATTTTGTCTGATACGGCCTGATGTGTTTATTGTGACAGGTGCTGGTGGAGCGGCGGTGCGCTGGCTGCATGTAATCGTGTGTTTATATTTATGTGGTCGTGATATAGTAGAAAAAGAAACTTCATGGCAGCCACAACACGCCAACACGCAAGTGTAGGCAGTGCTGCTTGATTTCTAAGGGCAGTTACGCTCTTGTGTCTAGAGTACTTCGAATATATAAATCATAATGCTTTATTTTGTATACTTTCTAGTTTTAAATGCGAAGCATTTCTTTGCGTACAGTAAGCACTTTTGCGTATCTATCTATCTATCTATCTATCTATCTATCTATCTATCTATCTATCTATCTATGTATCCGCTTACGTATGGGTGCTCTCATGATAGCCTCCTTAACTTGGGGTAGACCAAAATTTGTATGGGAGGGTAAGGGGTATTGACGAATATGTCTGGCTGGTCATGACATGAATAACGTGAAAATGCCGTCGCGTACGTCGTCAAACTCATTTCTCCAGACACGTGTGGCTCATACCCGTATACCACGGGCCGCGGAATGCGGGTATGCGCCACAAGACTTTGACAATTTATATCTACCCAGTAACGGCGAGACAGGCATTGGTAATATAAATGCGAGAGCGTTAAGAGAAACTGACATCGGTGGCGTTGACGCGAGGAATACAAAGGATAGAAATCAGAGTCCCAGCAGGAATCGAACCCTAGCATTCTACGTGGCAATCAAGCATTCTACCACAGAGCCACGTCAGGTCTCGAAACTGCTTTGGAAGAACACCCTATACCGGCATAATATTGGTGAAATGTATATTGTGGTTGCAGTGCTGGCTATCTAATTTTATAAACATTACATACGTACTCCTATGACGAATGAGTCATGTCGGGTTAACGTCAGTTGTATACTTAAGCGCCATCCACTGTAGTTGGTTTACGTAGCACTATCCAGGGCTTCAATTCTTGCAAGCACAAGCTCTACATATCAGCTTACGGCTTCTAGTGTTGGCAATTGGCCCTTGTTTCTGTTGGCATCGTTACACAACTGTAAACAACTGGTTATATGAAACATATACGACTGCTCAACATATCTGTGCGTGCAACATTTGTACATATCTTTAGCGCCATTTCATAACGTTTCGCTCAATAAAAAAAAATTACAACCCAGTCACCTTTATACCTCCGGATGCTTCGCATAACATCGATTCCCACGGTACTTGGGATCTGCCTAATTTTTTTTTGTATGAGTTCCTTGTAGTGCTGGTTCTACACAATGCCACCGTACTGGAGAATGTGCCTTACCAATGTTTTATATGCTGTTAATTTAACATGTGATGGAGCCGCAGCCAGTTTTCTTTTTTTTCGCAAGAAACCTTGTGTTCTGAAGGCCTTTGTGCACGTGTTTTCTACGTGAGCATTCCATTTCAGGGCTGTTGTAAAGGTGACACCTAAATATTTCGCCGAGTCTGTCTGTACTAAATCATCGCCCATTAATCTGTAATTGAAACTAAAAGTCGTCTTTCTAACATTTATGGTCATGCATTTATTTTCTTCAAAATGTGCTTCTATTATTCTTATCTGCTGTAATTTTCAAGCTGAACGTTCTTAGTTTTCTATGATTGGTGAAAGCCTGTCATAAAAAAAAAAAAGATGTGTATTTGCAAGATTTGATTTTTACTCAAGATAACACTGCAGGAGATGAGTTTTAACCTCTTTCTGTGCCCTTATGTCTTTTACAGAGAGCATCGTGATCTCATTCATGCACTGTAAAAACATTGTCGAACACAAATTATCACGAAAAAGTGGAATGGGTGCTAAATGACACGACGAACCTTGGTGAAAAATATCTTCTGCTCAGTATCGCTTGTATGCTCTCATACATACTTCCGTAACGAAAACAAGAAAACATTCAAATTGAGTGCAGTTATTCTTTTGCTATCCTTTTCAGGGACAACAAAAATGGTTGCACATCCACGAAGTGAATGCTGATGATGGGCCGAAGCAGTGTGTATTGGATATGGAATCGTGACATTGTATTTTGTTCTGGTTAACAGCATTTCTTTTGTTTAACAAAACTTGAAATTCGGCGAGATGGTGCATAATTTGACGGGAAATTTGAGCGCAAAGAAGAACAATCACAAGAGCGAGACAACAGGACAAGCGCTCGTGCTGTTGTCTCGCTCTTGCGATTGTTATCCTTCGCGCTCTAATTTCCCGCCAAATTTTCTTTTGTTCTTCTTAACCTTTTATTCTATCATATGCTTTGATTGATGGGTGGTGGAATTTTGTTTTTTTACCCAAATGCGCGCCATGTACGCCCTGTAGACGGTATCGCGCACAGATGCTTCGCACCTGCTCTTCGACTAGCGACTACGGCGAGCCTCGACGACAACGGACATTCCTGAGGGCCTAAGGAGCTTCGCCCTTAAATGCAGGGCTCCTATAACCTCTCCCTTTAACAATGCCCCACGCATACCTCTGCTATATCCTCGAGACACTGGAATCAGTATTCACGCCTTTCCTGCGACCGCCGCCATGTCTGTCGCTGGTACTCCTCCGGGGTCTTCAGCTGCCAGGAAAAGCGGCTGGAATATATCGGCTGGTGAAAGAACTTTGTCAATTTAGTCGCCTTGTTGAGGATGCCATCGCCAGGGAGTCCCTGCGTGTCGGTTATGTATTTGAGTTGCTCGTACTCAGAGGAGCCCGGGTAGAGCACACTCCCGAGGAAAAGCTCGGCCGCCACGCAGCCCAGCGACCACCTATCAATGACCTCGCAGAATGGCAAGTCCAGGATGAATTCCGGCGAACGGTACCATCTTGTCTGCAAGTACGTGGAAAGCACTTCGCCGGAGACTTGCCTCGCGCAGCCAAAGTCGATCACTTTGACACGCAACGGCTGCTGAACAGGATCGACGATGACAATATTCTCTGGCTTCAAGTCAGTATGGATGATCTCCAGCTGCTTGAGCCTGCACAGCGCCATCAAGATCTGGTGTAACACTGGCCGGATATATTCCCTCGGTAGTGGCGATAAGTTTTCCTCCTTCATGAAGTCATGCAGATTTGGCCCAAGCATCTCGAACGCAAGGCAGGGGTGTGATTTGTGGGAGAAGAACTCGAGCAGCCGTACCAGACTATTTGTCCACTGGCTTCTGCGAGTACGATCGAAGGAGAATCCAAGTTTAGATTACTCTTCGACTCCGAAACACATTGCACTGATGGTCACACGAGCAATGCAGCACAAGCTTCCAGGACCCTCATATCAGGTTGTGCGTTACTGTGACATTGAAAATTGAGCAACCGAGACGTTAACTGAAGATCAAACTTTTTACTGGGCAAACCTGTGACGAGCAGAACAATAACATTGACAGTACAACGATATTGACTAACAGAGTTGTCGATCCTCGAAAAACTCAAGCTCTGCCTTGGCACTCTGGTGATTTCAATGGGTCCTAGTACATTCGAAGATTGTGACACGTATTGCCTTTCTGAGTGTAATGAAGTATTAGCGTTGTGCATTTAATAGAGGCCAAACATTTTAAAAGAATTCAGAAGATTCCTATGCGTTCAGCTACGTTCAAAGTGAATGACACCCCACGTAACAATTTCATCCGTCGCAACCCAGTCATGATGAAAAAGAAAACTGATTAAAAATATTAACATACGGGAGTTCACATGCCGAAACTACAGTATGATTATGAGTGGAGGGGTCCGAAAATTTTGACCGCCTGGTGTATTTTGACGTGCACTGACATTGCACGGTACACGGGAACCTAGCTTTTAAAAAGAAAAAAATTAAGTAAGCATGCTCAGATGATGAATACAAGCCAGCCCTGAAAGGGTACCAATGACACAAAATTAGCACTGCTTGTTCTGGTACTGTGGAATGCTGTGAAATGGCAGAACGAAAAGGAACGCAGACAACAAAGTTTCAGTTTTATTTGAATGGGGAAGCCACTTTTTGCGCCGACTACAGTGACACCCAACAGAACTTTTTGGCACGGGAAGTGACACCTGGTCATGTGACGATGGCGGTAATGGCACTGCATTATGTGTGGCTCTACAAGCCAACTTGTACGTAGCATTCGTGTGGTCCACATAGTGAAACCTCGGTGATACGAATCTCACGGGGCCACCAAAAATATTCGTATCATCCGAAATTCGTATCACCAGAAAGCATGGCAAATTAGAACGCGACCAAAAAAGCTGGCGTACATTTTCATTTATTATTTATCAGGGCCGCAGTAACGTCAGGAAGAAGTCTGAATGATTGTCAGTTAAGTTTTTAGATGTCGGCAATCATACCAGCACTCGTAAATCATACCAGCACCCGTACGTGGATGTTTAATTAATCAAGCAGGTGCGTTGTGATCCGCGACAGCAATGGCCCCTTCCAAATTTTATTATGCTTTTTTTCGCGTGACACCAGAATACTGTGGCGAAAGTAACGCAAGAAGCGCTATGACGCGATAGATCAAGGCCACAACATTTCAGAATCACGGTCCTATGCTATGATTTAATTATCGCAGAGGTGTTGGGGATGTTTTTTTGGGAGATTTACGGCCGTGTCCGCACAAATGCGACCTCAAGAGTCGCGCATGTAGACGTTGTGAAGCCTGACTCCTTCGCCAAGACCGTCCTTGCCTTCTTTCGGTCCGCGTCCACCTTTCATAGGACCCGCGTCGACGCGTTAGAGAAAAAAAAGCATGGCGCCAATGCCCACTGTAATCTAAACGCAAAGGCACACGGAGGCACATTAGAGCCTTGAAGATTCACGCGCACAATGTCGGAGGCATGACGCGTATGGGAAGGTTTATTCTGACCGAAGAAAAGCATTTTTCTTATACCGTGATTCTGATGATTTCGCGCGTCTTCCGCGACAGCACGTCTTCGTACATGGGGTGGTAGCGCACGTTCGTATCAAACGTCACGGGGTGATAATCGGTTCGCAACAACCATTCTCCCTTTACGTTGCAGGTAAATGGGCCTTGGCCGGGACCAAGGAAAAATTCGTATGAGCTGTGATCGTACCACCGAGGTTTCACTGTAATTGTGCACTAACACTTGTAAAACAGTGTTTATGCAACAGCAGGATTCCCGTTTTTAAATATTACTTTTTTGAACGCAGTCGCAACAAGGCACCAGGCGTGCTACCTAACGCCTGCCATAAGACGAGACTTCCGTTAGATCGCTCCAAAAGGCATGCCGTGAGTGGTGCCAAGCAGTGACGTCATCGGCCGGGTGTGATGCAAGAGGTTCCGTTCTCGTCGCTTGCCTGTGTTTAATAATAATATCTAAGGTTTAACGTCCCAAAACCACGATATGATTATCAAAGACGCCGTAGTGGAGGGCTCCGTAAATTTCGACCATCTGGTGTTCTTTACCGTGTACTGGCATCGCACAGTACACGGGCCTCTAGCATTTCGCCTCCATCGAAATGCGACCGCCGCGGCCGGGATAGAACCCGCAACCTTCGGGTCAGCAGTTTACCTGTGTTTAGAACATTGAATACCAATAACTGCTGCTTTCTTGCATCACTTTTAAAAAACGAGTTTTGCGCACCTCAGTATTCAGTGATGCACACGCTGCAGTGCTACAGAGGGCAGTCGAAAGAACTTTTAAAGGCTTCGCATGTAGAGCAACTTACCACATAAACGCAATGCTAACTTTCTGGCAGCGTCTGTAAAGGGTGAGATGATCGCGTACGTACTCACAAAACTGAATCGAGTTTAGACGCAAACACAAGGACATGCCTAGCCACACTTGTCAAATGGCAATGTTTACGTCCACAATCATGAGCAACATATACTGCTTGAATACAAAGAACAAGTTCGGAATGTCATGCATATAAGTAATATACGAGAAACGTTTTGCATTCGGCAGTGCGTTAACTCAAGAGATAGGCCACCGTTGTGTCGTAAGAGTAAACCATTGAAGTGAAGAACAAATCTGAATGTTATGCGCTGTGAAGGTAGCACTTCGCTACTCCAGCATACTTCCTGGCGTATCTCAAAAAAACGCCAGTGTAAGGAACCGCAATCGCTGCAGCGAGCCAAACGATTTTCGTGGTGTAGTCGCTTGAACGTAAACTGAGTGGCGAGAATATCGCAAAGAAAGGTATCAGCCATGTGCGGACCCCAGTTAAGATGTACACCTTGCCCTTCTAAGTGCGCACTTGGTGACGTGGCACCAAGTACGCACTTAGAAGTGCTGCTACAAGCGCTATAACAGCGAAGATTTCTATTGCTACGATCAAAGAGTACTAATGCAGACATGGTTTACTATGGCAACACGTCCGAGGAAACCTCTATGTATTGTCGCAGCACGCCGACGCGCGCTATGGTGGACGCTTTGAATATAACGTACGAGTTCGTTGTTTCTATTAGAAGTTACCATTCCTGCAATTTCACGCGCATATGTATCATCACGTTTGCACGGTGGCTCACACTTGGAGAAAGCTTGTCACCACCAAAGGAGGTGGCACCGACTTCGAAGCATCCTAATTCAGACTATAGTGTCCCAATGTATACATAAGCGTGCGCAGGGTTCCCCTTCAGGGGAGCCGAAGGTTCGTCGCAGCGCCCCCCGGAAAGAAATATTCTACGCAACCTGACACACCTAAGCAGACGTGTGGGGTCATGACGCACACGTATTAACAGGAGCGAAATTTGCGATTTCATGGCCGTCACTTTCGAGTAAGAACATAATGTGGAGGCCCCTCACGACCCGTCGAGTAACAGTGCCCCGTGCTTACCTGTGCTATGTCGTCGAGACATTCGAATTAGTACTGGCACGCTTCCTTCAAATGTGATCCCGCCTCAGACTCGAGCTGCTTCGGTGCATTCGACTACCATAAGGTACAGTTCGTCTGCTTTTGGAAGAAACACACCGTCTTATTGGCCTTGTTTAGCAATGCTCAGCAGGCAATTCTCGCGTGTAGTACTCGGACGAGGCTGGCTAAAGCGTCCAGCCAAGGAACAGCTCGGCCGACACGGAGCAGTGACCAAGTCAGACAAAGTATCAATGGCCTCGCATAAGGGCAGCCCAAGGATGACTTCGGGCGCCCGGTAGCAGCGCGACTGTCGGACTGCCAAAAAAGTTTGCGGAATCTGGGGGGCGTCGCCAGGGTGATAGAAAATTGCCTTGCTACCCCTCCTGCCGTCGCACAGCGTGGTCATAGCGTGGTGTCGAGGCTTCCGCACCTGGCGTGCTTTGCGCAGGCGTATCCTGTCTGCCCTATCGAATATGTCTCGCCGCTCCGTTCCCCTCGCACGCCTTTGACACGTGTGGCAGCCGCTGAAGCATCGCGTCACCATCGCCACTCGTCTGGTTCGGCTCTGCGATAGTTGACGCGACGCCGCCACGGTGGTACAGCGGCCACGGCGCTTAGTAGCTTCGAATCCCTGCTTCAAGATGCATCAATAACAAACTATTCCTTGATTTATTTTGCCCTAATGAATGAATTCACCCGGCTGCGGCAATAATTCGCTCATCTTTTGTGTGCTTCCGTGACCTTCTGCAGTCCACTAGGGCGAGTTTGAGCTATCTTTTTCTCGATGTCGCTAATCTTTTAGAACTCGTGTAACTGCTGGTATAGACCTTTCGTCCCACGACCTATCTCCTTCTTTGGTACGCCTTTCACAAAGAGACAACACATCTTTCGCCTTCCGGAACGCGAGCTGGCATGGTAGGAGAACACGCGGGAAATCAATTCGAGTCTAAACACCAAAGCGTGGCGAGCACGAATTGAGTCACAATGGCGGCTTCGCAGAGCTTGTGTTAGCAATTCGATATGTAGTTCATGCTCGACGAGTACATTCTTGGAAGACAGCATTTATTCAGACAATGTAATGTGGCACGCAAAAGACGCTGGGAGCTCCGTCATCCATCGAGCAAACCTGACGAGCGGCGATGTTGCGATACTAGCGCAGTTATTGTATCCGATATGGTACTTGCCAGTTGTATAATGAGATACTGCGATGAATTTGCAAATATGTCATGGTAGATTTATACAGGGTGCCTTCGCAGCTAACTCTAGGCAAAATATGACGACGCGACCGAGTACATGTTGCTGACTTTTGCAAGGAGTAAATTATAATATTTTAGTGCTGTATTAATTGCTCATTTAGGCAAAATGAGTTGAACAAACTATTGAAACAACGAATCTGGCCAGAAATTTTGTATCACAGATTGTAAATAAGTTTGCAAAGACGTCCGATCAGACAATTTCTAACCTTCCATCTATTAAGTATTGATGGAGCAGTCACCACGTGACCCTGCTCCACCTTAGTGACAAGGCCGTAGTGACCCTAACGCAACAATAAAAATTCACTGGATTTAGTTTTATTCGGGCGGCTTAGTGGCGGCAGTGTCACCTCGAGAAGCGTAGCACAAGCCAACGTTTATTAAGATACAAGATTCAGCGCAACGCCAGCAGGCGAAGCAGAAAAAACACAAACACCCTTCACGCATTCGCCTAAGACGACTCGGAGGCGCAAGCCACCGTCTTCTTTTTTATTGATACTCCCCCCCGCCCTCCTTCGAAGGCTGTCTGCACGCAAAGGGGTTTCTCATTGCCTCCAGGGATTGGAGGCATTCCAAACTCAGGTTACCTGGTTTGGGGCTGCTTTTGTGATTGGCCCACTTTTGATAAAGCGATGTTGTCGCATTACGACGTCATCGTGTGACAGCAGGTTATGTGAAGTCATAAAGTGACCTTTCTTTTTCCATCACTCGCGTTGACGCCAATGGTCAACTTCCTCGCTTTGATGAGTCATCTGTGCCTTTCACAGTTGAAGCCCTCCTCAGATTGCGAAAAGGAGGCTTGAATCTGTTTATACTCGCAATCTCTTCATTTCCACCAGGTTGTAATCACAGGTGCTGGTTAGTCGTCGGTTCCCAAGCCCTGGCGTAGCCCACTTAGGGGGAAAAAATGTAATCTCACCCCCCCCCCACCCCCCCCCCCCACCTGAAAATTTTCAACTTTGTATGTGTGGATCAGGCCCTGTAGCCAGGAGGAGGGCCTAGGGGCCCCGCCCCCCCTTCCCCCCCTTCCCCGAAATTCGGTTGGAGGGGGGGGGTGTTTTACCAAGAATAAATAATGAAAATGCGGGGTTTTTCAAGGCCTTCAACAGGTGCCCCCCCCCACCGAAAAAAAAATTCCTGGCTATGGGCCTTGTATGCATACATCCACACATATGAGCACACGCCCGAACATAAAATAATGTAAGTGAACCCCACCCCACCCTCCCCGTAAAATATTTCTGGCTGAGCACTATTTTATTCCTTTGAGACGCTTTTGTCCACGATTGTGTACATTATGTGTTTTTGATAGATGTGTTGACTTGTGGCTAAGAAAGCTCAAGATACATCGACCTTTTGATCAATTGAACCTCCTGCGTAATAAATGTGCCTTCATTTAACTTAATTTTGCTGCGTACTGTTGAATGTAGTCACTTCGCTGACGGCACTAACATGTTCGACGAGTAGTTTGGTGTGCCGCTTCCCGTTAGCCCTGTGACAAAAGTATATTTTTTTCTTTGTTCAAATTGAGCATAATCAAAAACAAATTTGCATTTTATGTCTAGCCGTATATTTATTCCATTTATGGAATAAATATACGGCTAGACATGAGTGACGTGAAGAGGGCATGAGTGACGGGAAGGTAAATAGATGGTTAATTGCAATTTAATTAGGACTGATTACTGTAACAGACAAAAATCAACGTATTATGACTTATTTTTTGTTAATATAAGATATCGAGTGCCTTGAAATAATGTTGTGTCGGTTTGACGCAATTACAGAGTGCCTCATAGCTGGCGTCTGAAAAGCAAAGACGTCGACGCGACGAAAGCGGCGAGACTGGTCTGCATCGCCGGTGGTGCTGTGCAAGCCGCGCCCTCCCAAAGCAATGTTCACAATGCCAGTAGATAACCGGACCGGCTGGTCGTATGAACCACGAGGAAATAAGCAGATTTCGCCGTTCAGCTCAGCCCACTCGAAACAATTTAAGAGGAGCATCATTGGCAACTGCCTCCACAGCGCTATAAATAAATCGTGTAGTTACTGTATGATTGGCATTATTTGCAGCCAGTCTTCCGGCCTTACAGATGCAGGCCGCCCCATGCACGTCCAAGTGTCAGTCGTGGTGGGCTTTATTAGGAACTACAACACCAATAATGAAGTTGGTTGGCCCACAGCGATGACGCACGCAAAAAATAACGGTTTTACCTTACTCACACTAAATTTCGCACAACATAATAAAACGGTTGGCAACACCGGCAAACGTGCAGGCAGTTTTCTCTGCTTCGTGCCAGCTGAAGGCAGTTTGTTGAAATAACACTCAACTACAGCAGAAAACAACTTCTTGCAGAAAACGACATAGAGCGCAGTTTCTACAGTCGCTCACTATCAGTGCAGCTATATCGCACGCATGATATCTGAGTGCACATATCATGTGCACATATCAGCGCACGTATATCAGCGCAGCTCATAGCGCGTGCAGTGAGTATCGAGTGCACATGTATCATGCACAGCTATCAGTGCAGTCAGTATCATCATGATACAGCAGTGCATCATATAGTATGTCGACATGTACATGAGCGAGAGATATGCTGTGCATGTAGCGCTATGCACGAGTACAGTGTATCACGTGTGTCATACTAGATCAGCAGTGTGTATACATGCTCGTACTATGTCTGCTCATAGAGCTGTAGAGTAGCACGAGACAGTATGCTCTCGCTACTGTATATCGTATCAGTACTCGTGATCGCATATGCAGAGACTCATGTCGTCTGCTAGCAGACGCAGAGCGTCGCAGTCGTCTGCTCAGCGTAGAGCGATGTGACGACAGACGATATCACGATCTGACAGATACTATACTACTACATCTGTATGTGCATACGCTAGCAGCTCATACTGCGTCAGAGTGAGCATGATCTCAGAGCAGCGTCATCTACGCACTCTCATATGCGAGACGCTGTCATACACACTCGCGCAGATGCTGTCACGCTGCATGTGTCACAGCACACGAGTCACTGAGCTATACAGATCTCTGATGCACTGTCGTCTCACATGACACGTCTACTGATCTGCTGAGATACGCGCTGACTGTACTGATGTGCATACTGCTCACGTGCATGACTCGTGTCGCATGCAGTCGCGCGATCGATGTCACTCTGACGATATAGATACGTAGTACGTCGTCGTCATATCGTGTCGTCGTCGTCGATACACTGTGCTGATATGCATATATATGAGTGTGTATATATATATATATATATATATATATATATATATATATATATATATATATATATATATATATATATATATAGAGAGAGAGAGAGAGAGAGAGAGAGAGATATACGATGCAGCGTCGCGTGATCGCGTGCACACTGTCTACACTGTGCATAGCAGTATACGCTCAGCACGCTCAGCACTATGCAGATGCAGTATACTCACATAGTAGCGATGATGCATATACTATATAGTGCTGTCTCACTCGCTGTCTCATATGTAGTACTGTACTCATGTACTGCTGTCACGCATATCGTCTGTGCATGATACTGACTGCACTGATAGCTGTGCATGATACATGTGCACTCGATACTCACTGCACGCGCTATGAGCTGCGCTGATATATGTGCGCTGATATGCTGCACATGATATAGTGCGCTCAGATATCATGCGTGCGATATAGCTGCACTGATAGTGAGCAGACTGTAGAGCGTAGAGAGTGCATGATCAGCTACTCTCTGCAGTAGCAGTAGTGTGTCGTCTGTCTCACTATACGCATAGGCGTGCGCACGATGGGGGCGGGGGGTCTAGGGACCTAAGAGGGGGAGGGGGGCGAAGCCAGCCCCATACGTTGACATAATAGGGAAGGGGGCGCTGCGACTCGAGGGGGGGGGGGGCGAAGTCTGCCGCATACGTTGACATAATAGGGAGGGGGCGCTGCGATGAACCTTCGCCCCCCCCCCCCCCTTGAAGGGGGAACACTGCGCACGCCTATAAGAGTATTTTACCTAAGATATATGGGCGCCGCCATCTTGGGCTGTTAAGCTGTTGTTTTCTTGCTTTTGTATATTGTGATGTTAATTTATAAGGCCACGAAACATCGTATGCACCAACTCAACCGTTTTCATGTGTATGCATCTACCGTAACACTGTTCGTTTATTGTTAAATATGCAAAACACAAAGGTTAACAGCCCAGCATGGCGGCACCCCAACACCTCCGTAAAATAGTCTATACGTGCACGTTCATTGAAATGTCTTTTTTTTAAATATTGCGCTCCTTGCTTTCGCGTGCCACGGCGGCGTTGCACAACCGTGCGCTATTGCCAACGGCATACGAGGGCCAGCGATCAGTGGAAATATGAGCTCAATCATCTACCGATCAAACATCTGCATCCACTGTACGGCTTCGCAACTCTTGACTCCGTGTGCGCAGCGCACGCTGACCGAAGAAAGCAGTAGACAAATAAAAGGGGAGGGATAAGGGCGTGTGAAGCGAAGGGGCAGACGCCGCGTGCGGACTATGAACAGGGGTGGTCAAAAGTTCCCAGGCCACGCTGCCACAGGAATACATGGGATAGTGTCCATATTTTACAGCGCGAGAAGACACCACAGAATTTCTCTTGTTAGAGCATCACGATGCTTGCCTATCACATTGCAAGAGAAATACAGGAAGCACATGTAATAGCAAAGTTGCAAGATATGTGTATAAGCGCACCATCAGTAGCACTGTCCCAAAAAGAAATCAAATACCTTGACTGTGAAATTTGATGCATGTCTGTGTTCTGCCGGCACTAATGTTCAATCTGCGCATGTTTATTGCACGTTTCTCCTTGCCGCCAGCGGTACAAAAAGACTCGCTGGTTTCAATAAAATATCAGTTGTCAGTCAGCGCTCCGTGTGTCTTGTGTGCCTTTTTTTCTGTGGTGTCTTCTCGCGCTGTAAAATATGGAAGCTAAAAACCAACTCGCCCAACATATCGCCTTGTGGAATGGGATAGTGGCCTGGGAACATTTGACGACCCTTGTACTTTAGCGCTCGCTGCCTTGCGAAGCTTGCAAAGAGATGCCTGCTGGGATCTTTGCGCCAATCGAGTCTCGTGTGGCGGAACTGATTTTCCGCGGACGCGCGCAGCAGCGTCTGGGGCACTGCTTACACACGTTTGTATACGTTAATCATTGCTTACGTTGATCTGCAACACCGACATGCTAATGTTGTTCAGTCATGCTCTCTCGCGCATGTGCGACGTCGGCAGTCTGTTTTAAAATGCATATATCGTAATATTGTTTCGCAAGTCTAGCTTACGTTGCAGGCGAGTAACTGAATTGCACGGGAAAATAAGCACTGGTGTTGAAAGACGCTTTTGTGCCCGCCGGTCATTTCCGAACCAAAACACAGCGCCGATCTTGTTGACGAAACAATTTCACATCCATGCTTTCTTTTTTCTCGCTCAGGTAACTGATCAATTCGATTAAAATTAGTGTGACCTTATTTCCGGCATTTTCAGGGCTCCCTTGTTGCCTGAACAGCGCACGAAGAATTGGGAAGTCATCGTAGAACGAAGATAAAAACCCTGCAGCTATGCTCGGTGACAACTTATCTTGACAGTGGAGAAGGCTACGGAGTCGGGGCTTCCGCACATTCGTGTTGCACCAAGTAGTACAGCAGCTTGCGGCTGATCTCGGTTTTGCTCGCTCGCATCGTAAACGCGTTTAGAAAAGCATGTACTGCACGAAAAATGTGCATGGGAGAGACATTTCGATTTTTCAGTGTATATTTTAGTGTCATACTACGAGCATATTTTTCTTAGCTAACTAAACAGCGCGTTTGCGGCCGCACACTGGCCCACTACGTAATGGACGCCATGTTTACTTTGGGAAACGGGCATGCTAGAAAGGTGGTGCTGTCTAAGAAATGGAACGAAAAGGAAGGCAATATTGCAAAGGGAACAATAACTGTATTTTACCTACGACTTCCGGCAACTGCTTGAGTCTCATAATAAAGCAGCATTTATTTCAACGAGGCCAACGATAAAATTATCAGTAAACTTAGGTACTATTTTTTGGCGTTGTAGCAGGCATGCGCGTCTGTTCTGTAGCTTCCACAGTGCTGTCATGAAAAGTTGTCGCCGAGTATAGCTCCTAGTTACAGCCCCAGGGATGTCTGCTCTTCTTTGTTCGAATGCATCAATGAAGCAAAAAGATTAACGTTTTTGTCTATTTTTATCTATTCATATTCTTGGTTTGAAATCCGTCGTCATTTCTGTCAGAAAGCTCAGATAGTCTTAGCGCTTGGTCATAAACTATTTTCATTTATTCGATGTTCTATTTTTTAAACTAAATGTATAGCTTCGTTTAGCTTCATAGGCCTGTATTTTAAGCCTCCTTCTGCCCTCGGTTCTTGGCCCATCCCCCCTTTGTGGGTGAGCGCCATGGAGAACAAGTCATCATCATCAGATTAAACAGCAAACGTTCGCAACCTCTGTTGGTACTTCGTATTATTGCGATAGCAATTATATGGACACTCCGCTGATTTTCGCCGTCGCCGTCTGTCGACGCCGTCATGTCCCGGATATGTATATGTATGTTTATATTTAAAAAGGCACAAAGAAAAATAAATCAGTCGAAAATAATCACAAACCACCTTACCCGGAATTCGAACCAGCGACCCCCTGCGCTAGCCAACACAGCCATACGCCATGCTCGTGCCAGCGATATAACGGCGAGCTATTCAAATGCACCATTTGCCACTAGCGGTACGCAGATTTCGGAACAGCTTGAGCATGTTTTCTATCACGTAACGCTTTTACAGTTTCTTTCAAATTGAAAACTGCCCTTGAGATGCGCACGAAAACGCGGCTCCCTTCTGTACCACTCATGATGTAGAATGAAACAAAAGAACACCGGGCACGCGTCAGACGCCCCCGCGTGGCAGGAGACGCAGAGGGGTCATTCCACGTGCCGCACTTTAAAAGAAAAAGAAGTATCAAACAGCATCGAAAAGTCATATAATTATATAATCAATCCTTGGCCAATCCCCCTGAGTGGGTATGAGCCATGTCAGAGGCAACAGCAACAACAGTGTCGGCTTCTGCATTGTGGACACTCGCAGCACGTCGCTCAAATACAAATACGTAACAACTGCGACAGTTGTTAGTTCACGCTTGTCCTGTGTATACCTATGCGTCCTTTTCGAGCGTCCTCCTTTGTGCTGCGGCGGCGCGTTGCAAGTATCGAGCTGCTTGTCGTTCTTCGTGTGGCAAACTAATTTCTTGCTATCGCATTCATTGCTTCGCCCTAGTGGCGAAACTGTGAGTTTTGGCGCAGTCATCGATAGAAAGCTGATGTTGAAAATTCTACGTCGCTAGACGGGACGGCCACCCCAGCATTACGGCATATGCGCTGTATGGTGAGGATTTTGTTCAGGCACCGGAGCAGCTGACCACGCCCGATATCATGGATACCATCCCCAGCAAAGCACAAGCACCGATCAACCACGTAACCGAAAGAGGTGCTGTAAAAATTGACATGAAAGCGGAAGAGTTCGAATCATGCAAGAGACCAGGCAATAAGAGCAAAGCTGAACGAGATGCAGATGCGACGCAATCACCGCCAATGAGAGCCATAGTAAAAGCATTAGAACGTCTAACTGACAGACAGAGCCAGTATATGGAGCAAGAACAAGCAATTTTTATTAATTTAACATTATTTGTATAATATTATCCTACGAATACCGCTTCTCAACGCATTCCGTAGATAGCCGCGTGAGCTGGCTCTCGCAGTTGTTATATATCCGACACGACGAGTTGCGTAGTCGCCCTGTATCGGGCATGCCTCGGTTGCGTGCTAGGTATATGACAACACGGAGGCGATTCTGATTATATTGACTGTGGACTATTCGGGAATCCCTCCTAGATATTTCTGTAAGTACTTTCGATACGAGGGACGTTTTACAGTCAAAACAAGTAATCTTGGCCAAAAAAAACACTCTTAGAATTATTTACAGACGCTATCTGTTTGCAAAGAGCGCACATTGCCGGCGGTCCCCGCCATGGGGTATCCCCAAACCGGCTTCTAAAGGCAGGCGTTCGCTGAGGGCGAAGCGTGTGAGGCATGATTTTAAGTGAGGCTGTCTGTATAACTAAATGGAATATATCAGAATGAAGCCTAAATTCACAGATCTCGCTGCCGCATCATATGAGCATTCGAAGAGCTGTTCGAAAATAATTTAGTTAAAACTTCGGGGTCTTACCGAACAGGCATGCGCATATTCGGCAGGAGATATGTTGTGAATCCTACGCGGCCCACCGCGGCACGGCATGCGCATGCACGAACAGATTGGAATGCTCTAGCTAGACGTGTTTTGCAGTCGTAATGTAACAGCAAGGTGCTTTCGTAGTTCGGGTTTTACTAATATGAAAAGGTCTCTTGACTTCTTGCATTTATATTATAATCGATAAAAGAATAATCTGCGCCGTACATAAAAAAGGGGGGACAGGATGACAAGCCGATCAGAAGGGAATGCCTGCGTAGACGCCACGTGTTCATGTACTGATTGACGAAAGGCCTCACGTGACTCTTCTTCGTGGAGCGCAACCACTCGTATGATCCAGTGCACGCGAGTGTGGGAACCAGCAACAACCAGCTGCCACTGGGAATCGTTCAGCGTAATCCCATTAATTGTTTTCCCAGTCGTTTGTTCTTTCTAACGTTACTGCGAAGTTGTACAGCGCGATCAAGCGTTAACTTCCGCAACAAAGGATTATATACCTCGTGGCCGACAGTCGACCGGCATCGAAAAAACTTCGGCGAGTGAAATTGCCGAATCTGCATTTAGGACAAAGCCGACTGGAGCCCCGTGCAGCCAGAGCTATGACAGAGGCGGACTTGGACGGTGTTTCCAAGACACTTTATGAAATGCCCTTGGAAGAACTTCGCGCCCTGACGGAAGCCAACATCTGGTGGCTGCCGGACATTGCATCCCTTACCAAGCCTGAAGCAATCTCCTCCATCCGCAATGCAATGCGATCGTTGGACAGCACAGCCAGCCGTGTTTCGTCCGTCGCCTTGCTTTACTGCTACCTCGCGGAGAAAAACCATATCCACTCGTGGCGGGCGTACTACCTCAACGAGACGGAGCTGTCAGGAAGGTTCACACTACATGAGCGGCTGGCGTCCGCCCTGGCGTATCCGGGCGTCAGTAGTGCGTTCGAGAAGGTTGAGCGCGAAGACGCAGTCTACGTTGGCATTTTGTCTACGTACGCCGATACCTCTTCACCGGACCACGACGTCATCTGCCTGTGCATTCCACGTACGCTGCCGTACGTGTTCATCCACTGCTCGAGAGACAGGAATGGAATTAAGGTCATTCTCGGAAATGTGTTACGTCGCCCCAGCCTTTGGTTCACAGATTTTCGGCACCTTCGAGACGCGTTCGATTACGCACGCAGGAAATAGGAGACGTCGGTACGCGTGCTACACAAGCCTTTACTGATTTGGAAGACATTGCACCGACGTGACCGGACATTCACCAGCGAAGCCGGCATGTATTCCCGTTAGACACCGTTTATGTTTGCTATAGTTAGAGAGTCTGAAGTAAATTCTTGCTGTTGTAGATGACTAGGCGTAATAAAAACATTTGAATTTGGCGACATGGTTAAAATAAGTTCTCTGGGTTTATACTAAGCGAAGTGTTGTGGATATGTGGTAACGTTCGAATTCAGTCTTTTTGGCTCATGACTTGAGCCAGGGGACAGGACATTATAGCACACGCGGAGAGGATATCCCTTCTTATGTCGCCTTCGTGCGCACTTTTTCTGTTCAAATGTAGAATTAGAATTGAGCCAACGGTACAGCACGTGTCATCCGGGCCATTAGGGATGCTCGAAAGAGTGGGTGTATCTATAGGGTACGCCCTTTCACGACTCAAAATGACTAAAGAAAGGTATCACTGCTATTCCAGTGGAGTACGAACAAGGCTGTTCCAATATTTATGTAGTTTTGTACTCACTGGCGGACAAAGTAGTGGTCTAGGTATACCGAGTTCTTGTTTGTTTTTTTTCAGGCAACAGATTTTTCATAAAGTGTTATGACAGCCAGAGACCCGTCGTCTTCGCACATGGCGTCGAAGCGGCAACACTTTGACCCTGTCAGTTTCATTGGAATGGCTATTCACCAAAATGTTTCGGCGAACTCTTTAATAACAACTTGCGGGCCATCGTTTCAGCGGGAAGCGTGTACGGCGTCACAATATAGGACACACCCCTCTTTTTTTTTGTCTAGAAACTAGCGCGTAATTTGCAATATTCCTTTGGAAAGTTCCAATCTCACGTAAAAGAGGTGCCCCCCTCTGTTCACGTAAGACTGGAACGTCGCGTGACGAAGAAAAGACCGAATTTTAATTAAGGCGCATCGCCGCAGTATCTCGGCGGGTAAAGAGTCATCTCCCTGGCACCGGAGGGTCGCAGTATTCGAGTGATGTTTGGTGCTTATCTGTTTGTTCCGCGCTGGGCGCAAGAAAATTGCAATTCCTACTTTTTCTTCCGATATGCTGCGTAAATGATGAGCAGCCGCTGCGATGTTCGTCCTGCAGTGTAAGTGTCAGGCGAGAGAGTGATTTGCAGCGGTTCATAGTTAATGAAGGAAAAATATAAGCAATCTCATTTAGGGTAGGTTGTTACAACACTGAAAAGGATAATAAGTTGCAAAAAGAAGCGTACAACAGCTGATAAATGTCCAATTTATTACTGCTGGCAAAATTTGAGCTGGTTGGCAGTGCTAAAGCTTCAATTCCGCGATTGTAAACATTCCTATCGGAATCTTAACTTAAAAGGCAAAGAGTACTGAAGCAAACTTCCCGGCGCGGAGAACATTAGGACGAGGACGTGTTTGAATCGCGTAATTGTGCGCCATTATCTTTTATTAGCAACGTGGTGAAATAGCTATGCCACTCCAACACGGACGTTAGAAAATGTCTGGAAGAAAGCTTTCGTGAAGTGGTAATGAAACTATTGAGCTGCTGGCGTTCGTCTGCCACGGTGGTGTAGCGCGGTTACGGTGCTCGGCTGCTGAATCGAAGGTCGCGGGTTCGATCCCGGCCGCGGCGGTCGCATTCCGGAGGAGGCGAAATGGTAGAGGCCCGTGTACTGTGCGATGTCAGTGCACGTTAAAGAACACCAGATGGTCCAAATTTCCGGAGCCCTCTACTACGGCGTCTCTCATAATCATATCTTGGGTTTGGGACGTTAAACCCCAGATATTAAGCTGCTGCATTGCACAAGGAGTTTCGTATCAGTAGCGATAACGGCGCGTATCAGCCAGCAGGAAAACGGCGAAATAAGCATGCTAGCTCAGGTCGGAAGCCTGTGCCTGGTGATCTATGCAAAAAAGTGTCCCCCTTTTTTTTTTTTTTTCGTGTGTGTGTGTATGGGAGTGGGGGGCCCGGGTGTTTTTGAATGCGCGCTATCAGACGGCCTGTTTTCTTCTTTTGACGTCACCACGTTTTGGTTGTCGACCATGTCCTTTTTCTCTCTTTTTTTCAGGGGCGAAGCTCCTTAGGGCATAGGCTAGTCCGGCGTCGTCCCGCGTCGTTGTCGTAGTAGCCACCCCTGTGCGATGACGATGACGCTGCCATCATGGCACAGCACATGGAATGTACCCACTATGCGTCATAATGATGGCGCTGATGACGATGACGATCGCGATGCCATACAACACATGGCATCGCGATATGGTCTCACATGCATACCGTTTGACCACATGCAACCAACCACCATCCGAGGAACCTGCATCGATCTCGTCTTTGCAAACTTTCGACTACGACCCATCCAGGAACCGCTCTCCCTCCATTTCACCGACCATAAAGCCGTTATAATGAAGGGGGAACGGAGGCCACGGCTTATGTAAACGGTAACCACGACAGTTCGTTGACAGTTCATTGATGACAGTTCGTTGATTTCTACAATAGTCGCAGCTGTGCAAAGAATGAGCTCACAGAGTTTTTCACATTCTGTTCATATTCCTGTTTGAAACGCGTATCTGCGCATGCATGGAATTGATTTTTTTTTTTTGCTTCTCTACTGCGTTCGTATTCTCGTGAATGTTCACACAGTATTGTTGCTGCTGAAATGCTGGCGCGGCTGTGATGTCACTGCGATTAAATGCTCTTATTTCGTAAGAGGGCACTTTTCGCTACCAGACACTAACAGGTACCACAGGAGATGTAGCTGCTTCTGAAGATCCTTTCTTCTTGACGAGTTCCTGAACGGATGACACTCAAACGTCGTTGCAACGTCGGCACTGGTATCAACAAGTAGTGCTGCAAGTCACTCGTGAAGTACTTTTCTGTCACCCGCGAAAATTTGTTTGGACGAAGACGCAAAAGATTGTAAGTGCCTTTACTGCAAGCGTTGTGTTCTAGCAAAGTAAAAATTTGCCGCGTCACTTTTAATTCTCCTAGAGAGGCCTCGAGATAATTTGCCATGTTCCTTTTTTTGAGCGCCTTATTAGCATCAAAATGACGGTTGCTAAAACGCTTTTACATGGCGTACGGCTTTTGATATCTACTTTCGCCACGTCTTCTGTGGAAAATGTCGCATCGGTGGCGTCAGATAACGCACTTCTGTTACTGGAATCACTTGTATTTTTGAACGTGCGAAGTCTCTCGTGAATTCATGATGTGAACTGCCCGAAATAAAGTGCTTCGTTTCGACAACGACGAAGCAAGGTCCATCCACTTATTTTTTCTTGGAAAGCGTTATGGGTAACAAGTCATGAACTTAATTATCTTCTTGCTACACACTGCACAAAAACGAGGACCAGGACTTAGCTCCAGTACTCTACATATAGCGAAACCTGTGTGTTCCCTGCTACACCATGCATGCAGAATTCAGTCATGTTTAAAATTTTGATTGATGCGCACTGAAAAAACAGACTAGAAGAAGCAGACGGGACAGCGCTTACCTGTCTGCTTCTTCTAGTTTGTGTTTTTGCGGCGCGCTTCAACCATATTTTCAAACATGAACGTAAACCAACTGGCCCAACCTAAGTAACCACGGATATCCGTCGGCTGTCCGCTATAAATCCGAATGTCGAGAAATTCGGATATCCAGAGCGGACATGACACGGACATTGACGGGACGTACTAGGAAGGCCCACGTCCAGTTTGGCTGTTTTGTGGATGTCCGAACAGAATTTCTACGGGACAGCCAGTTGTGAACGTCCAATGGCTATCCATCAAAGGGCCCCAAAGCACCCAAATGTCGAAATTAGTTTGCGGTATTGCAGTTGTGCACGAGCATCCCATAAACACGCAGCCGCAAGAATTTTTCGAAATGGTGTCATAATAGTGGAGTTACACGTGTATGATGATCCAAAAGTGGCCCGCACTCGGTTCGCTTTACGTTCACTACGCACCGTTCATCTGCTCATCTCTTTTCCTTGCGGAGTGAAGAGCGGCGAGTGTGCGTACCTGCGAGCAGACAGTTCCCCTAATAGCACGAATTGTTGCCGCAGTGTTGTGAATGTTGTTGAATGTCGCGCAACATTTTGCAACGTTGTGGCAATGTTACCAGATGTTGCTTAACATTCAACAACGTTTAGCAATGTTGCGCCAGTAATGTTGAGCTAATGTTGCATTTGGATGTTGTAGCAACGTTGTCAAATGTTGACAGATGTTGGCCCATGTTCGGCTACAAGGCTGAATGATAGCCGCTGTAACTACGAATATTTCCTGCAATACCGGTCTTATTTCCATGGTCTGCACAAATTTAAACATTGGTCAGCTGCTTGCCCATATTAAATATGTCATTGCTGCACTGCTGGCCGCACTGAGAGAGCGCGCGTACATGTGAAACCCGCATCTTCAAAATAAATATCTCTAATACTTCGGGTTAAATATGTACTTGCATAAATTATTCTACTTGAGCGTTGCTTCTGACGCTGCGGTGCCGCAGGAGCAAGCGGTATGTTTAAGTAAAACCGAAACGAAAGGAGGAGCCTTTGCTGATCAGCGGCAGCCCTACGGTTACTGACATTGTCAATGGCCGCTCGCGAAGTTTTTGTAGTTTTACAGCGAAAGCTGTTATGAGATCACAACAAGGGTCGTTTCTGCGCCGTAGTTGTCCGCCGCCGCCGCCGCCGATGTCCGTAACCAATATCGCACGAAATAAGAAAAAAACTAAATAAATAAAAAAACACCTGTGACAGAATGGGAATCGAACCCGGGTCCTCTGCGTGGCAGCCCAGCACTCTACCACTGAGCTATGCCACTGCTTGAAACTGCGGTGCAAACCTGACCCTAGGCAGGCTTCATATCGGGTAAGGAATCGCGTTAACGTGTGTTGTAAAGCGTTTTAGAGCAGTAAAGTAAGAACCAGGCGTCACACAATGCGAATTGCGTAACGAGTGGGTCGTTCAATGCTCCAACCCATTACAAAAGCCTGTGGCATAATTCTTCATCGTCGTCAGCCACAGCATCAACAAAGTGCACATATTTCGTTACAAGAGTGTAGCGGGCACCGCGCTTTTCTGAAGAATGACGAAGAATAACATAGTAGAGGCTTCCCCACTACACATAAATTATGATGATTTATAGCGTAGTGGGTACCATGCAAGTGGGCTTGTAGTAGTTGCCCCAAGAGTGTTTAAAAAAGGCTAAAGGCCGCTCTCCCAGCTTTCGCTGTGGCTGTGCTGCGCCTTCTGCGCAGGCCTGGCAGTTTTTTTGTGGCCCCGCAGAAAGTCGTGCGCGCCGTTTTCAATCTTTGCGGCGCTCAGCTGAAGACTTCACATACTGGCTTAGGAAAAGAACGGTAAATTTTTTGCGGATCATTCAGTTGTCCAGCTCGCGGCCACTCGCAGAATATTCCGTGGTTTGCTCTTCTCGCTGTGTCTCTTGCGAAAATTGCAGCCGGTTATGTGCGTACTGAGTGAAGTAGGCGGCAGAAAAAAGTGTCGCAGAGTAAGTAAGGCTGCCCGTTCTGAGCTCGCTAGCTGTTTCGAATGAAGTAACGATGTTGCAGGGACGATAACTCGGCGAACGAGTCAGCAGATCGAGGGGTTAAAGTTTCGTTTTCTGACCCATCTCGGCTCCCCTCAGTTGCATGGCGCGGTCAATTTATCTTGCTCATTCGTAACAGACGAAGGTGATGTATGTGGTTTTGCTTCGTCGAGCACTGAATCAGGCGCTTCCTCCTTGCCTAACGCGGAACAGGTATTTTCTAGCTGCTCTGGATGTGATGGGACAAGTCCGAAGAGTCGCCCGCTGTTTTTGCATTTGCTACCTTGAAAATGTGGCTGCGTGTCACATTTTGCTGCAGCATAATGCTTTAGTAATTCTGTAGGCATAGAAGGTACATAATGTTGTGGACAGCCGTTAGACTTTGAAGTTTTGTACTTTGAATATGTAGATAAATTTTACCGGGGCGCATGCATGGCAATGCATTCTTCTCTGACCAGTGAAACTGAATGGTGCTGTGGTATTTTATTGAGAATAGCCAATAAGAAATAGGGGAACACGAGTTGCAGGATGTATTCATTTTGTCTTTGTTTTCGTAAGGCTTTTGAGACGATTGCAGGGGGAGTGAAATTGGCGTCGGAGATTTAAAAACAAACTAGCAAGAATTTCTATGGATATGCCGAAGCGCTTCAATTGACTTTATTAAACATGTTGCTTTGTTCTGCCAATTTAGTTTGTGCACGTTTCTTTTTGTCTCCAGACAGGCAGTGCCGGCCTGAATTCAGCCTTCATCCATCGCCTTCATTATCCAAACTTTTTTCTTTCTACCTTGTCAGTCTTTGTACAGTTAACTTCAAAAGGGCAAGTCACACTTATCTTTGTTCATTCCATGTTGTAAATACTACAGTATCAACTCAAGGGTGCATTTACAGTATTGTTGATAAGATACATTGACGAGTGGCCACATAGTTATGGGCACCAGTCCTGGAGGATTATTGCTTATTTTATCCTGTGCAATATTTTATCTAGGATATTTCAAAAGGTTAAATTGTACTTAAGTTTGTTCACACTGTTTTGTGAGATTGGAGCATATGTCAAGCCTGCCTTTGCAACTTTGTTAATGTTAAGAACACCTGATGAATGGCCACACAGTCATTGGTACTATCCTTGCTAGATTAGTACTCACTTATTCCTGTGTCACATTTTGTCTAGTCAAAATTGCTTGGATGTCTTTAAAAGGATAAGTTTGTTCAAACTATTTTGTAATGTTACAGTACGCACTATCTTTTTCTTGGTACTGCTAGCTTTACTGTAACACCAGCAAGTAGTGGTGCTATTATCTTGGCATTTTTATTTTTGTTTACCTTTTCAGTTGTGGAATCCTGAAATGTGATTATGTTCATTGCTAGAAGTCGGGGTGTTTAATTCATCAACACTGGTGGCCCTTTTCATTGTAAATATCGCACAGCTAGCCGCAAGGGGCCCCTCATCAAAGATTGGGATCACTATTGATGAATGGAAATGTTTCTGCTATATCGCTGTTATGGACATGCACATTTATCTTGAATATCTAAACAATTCAATTTTTCGTAGAAAAAATTGTAGCATTAATTTGATTCTGGAACTTTGCTTATATGAAAACCTGTGTGTCTGTTCTCTTATGATGTGCAATACATATTTGCAATAAACAGTTGGTAATTGGCACTCCCCTGTCTCCTTATTTGTGTCCATGATTCATGTTCTAATTAAGCATTGCGCCAGAAATAACATAAGTTTAGCATTTTGATGTTTTATTTACAGCAATTGGTTCCTGTGAAGGACGTTCAAGCATCCATTGCGAGTGTGCACATGACATCAAGCACCTTTTTCGAACACACACACACACACACATATATATATATATATATGTTCACTCGACACCCGTCTCGGACAGCCGACACAGACGTTCAAAGGACCATCAGGGGATATATATAATACATGTAGATGTGTTATACATATATACACATATATATACTCGGGTGTGTATGTATATATATATATATATATATATATATATATATATATATATATATATCCCCTGATGGTCCTTTCAATGTCTATGTTGGCTGTCCGAGACGGATGTCGAGCGTACATGCCAATTTGTTACCTTTGTACATCTGATGTATGTCCATCGGACGTACACTGTACGTCCGTGGATATCTGATGGATGTCCGAAATATCCGAAATGGACGTCCCGTCGATGTCCGTGGTTACTTGGGAACTTGTCATCTTGCTGCAGAATACAGTGTCGCATGGCCCCGAGCGATATGCTGCATACAGATAAACCTGGGCTGCGCTATCAGGCGTGGTACAGTATCCTGAATGTCGGCAATAAACTTCTTGAGACGCATATGAAAGTTAACACCTTGCGCGTCATGTGCGGAGGCACATGCTCGGCTTGCGCCACGTGTTAACCCAGTTAAAAAAACAATTGGAACCATTTGGAAATATCAATGGGTCCAAATGGTAATGGTGATTTCCAATTGGGCTCGAGGTATTCCCAACAGGACCATTTGGAATTTTCAAATGGTTCAAGAGGATGTACTAACTTCCAATTGGGCCAAATGGGATCTCTAACTGGACCATTTGGAACAACTGATATTTACCAAATGGTATCACTTGAACCAATTGGAAGCCCTCAATTGGAAGCTCACTTCCAATTGGGCCAAAGGAAATTCTCAACTGGGCCATTTGGATCAACTGGAATAGCCAAATGGAAACACTCGTCTTCAGTTGGGCCAGGCGGCTCCATTGGAAATTTATGTGCACAATTTGATCAACGAATTTGAGCTATCGAGCGCTTCGACTTCGTTTAATTGCGAAGTGCTGAAAAATAGCGCCAATTGGTTTCATTGATTTTAATGGTGTGAAGAAAAGATGCGCATTTCACAGCCATGATATAAAGTGACCCCGGTATGAATGGACTGCAAAAAAATATCGCTGGGAGAAAGCGAACTTTTATTCGACGTTTCCAGTAGATCTGCGCACGACCGACACCAAATCTACTGGCCGTTTGGTCATATAGTGGGCTATTGTGCTAATGTTTAAGCATATACGGTTACTTCCCTGCGAGAAGGGGGCTTTTCTTATCAACATTCGTAATTATATCTGCCCCGATTGGAGTGCAGCGAACTTTGCGCCGTTTGCGCCGCCTCGACGAACACCGTAGAGCGCGTAGAGCGGCATTTTTGTTGACAACAGCAATAGTCGCATCTGAGTAGGTTTAGTCTCGTATCTTTTCTTTACGTTTTCCGATACAAATGCGCAATAATAACGTGCTTTATAATATATGAATATTACATTAAAAAGTAAGCTGCATTTTTTTATTTACAGGTAACAGCATTACAGACGGCGGTCAAATATTATTGACCGCACATTAGATTCGCACATAGCGGATAGTCATGGTGCTAGCTCTTTCCATGTGTGCCTGCGGCATGCATGCTCCATAGTGCAGCATGTTTGCTTGAAAAACATTGCTGACATGAAGATGTGACATTTATTTTTAGTCGCTTTTATCTGTGGAAAGTGTTACAAGTCAAGATGAGCATGTTCGAGCGGTTTTTGGTGCTGTATTGGTTGTACCATGCGGTGATCACTTCGTCAGCGTCGATCGAGGGTCACCGCGGTTTCCTGAGCTCTGATCCTTCCATGTAAGTATTGAACTTACATATTTCGAGTATAAGCGAACGTTTTTCCCGAGTGTTTGTGTTCTTTATCATATGCGTTTATCATATTTACGTCGCTGCAGTATGCGATGAAATGCGCGAAGTACGTACATGCCGGTTTGTGTAAGCATACCTTGTGTAATGCTTGTGCTTTATGGCGCACATGCGTCTTTGCACCGTAAATGAAGGGCCGCCGCGACGGCGAACGTTAATAATTGTTAGATAGTTTTCCTAAAGCACAAACTGCCCAGGCAGCACGCCGGCATTGGACCGATCTCGGCCCAACGTCGGCAAACATCGGCGGCAATATTGGCCCCATGTCGGCAAATGACGCTCGCGCTACTTTCACCCACATCGGTCCGATGTCGGCTAGCCGGCGTTGGGCCGATGAGGGCTAGCCGCCGTTGGGCCGATGAGGGCTTGCCGGCGCCGGGCCGATGACGGCTTGCCGGCGTTCGGCCGATGACGGCTTGCCGGCGTCGGTCCGAGACCGGCCTGCCGTTATTCAGCAGATGATAGAAAGCCGTCATTGGGCCTATGTAAGCTGGCTGATGCCGGCGTGGTGTCAGCCTCGCCGACGTCGGGAAGCCGCCGGTGCGACGGTTAGCACTCGTTATTATGGTAATTTGCCGTGCGGTGAATAAGGTAATATACTGTGCCGTTGTAGTCTGCTCCTAGCCAGTTTAGATGGGGACACCGGCGGTAGTTGCTCGACGCGTACAATAGCTTGATTAGAAAGGCTGATACGTGTGTTATAGAGTGAAACGGCTGCGCGCCGACCATGCATAGTTTGGTGTTCCTGTGATTACTGTACTGTAAGTCAGCAGTGCTAAAGAAACCTATTCGCGGCACAACGGCATTCATCGACTACCGCTGGCGCCGTATTCGGTAAATACTTCGTAAGCAGAACGACCTGTTTGGGGTCTTAGCGTAGCATTGAGACCCAGAATTTTGTGGAACCGTGCAAGGACGAGAAGGAAAGTCAATATTGTCTCCAAAACAAATAAAAGAATAAAAGTCCTGCTGCATCAATTACGCATGCGTCTAGGTAATGAAGGAGCAACACATTTGCAAAGTGATAAACAGAAATTTATTCACATATATGAACACACGCCAGTAGTTCCGGAATAATGATGCCATAAAGGAACACCTCAACATCTATAGATACCGTAGCCAACATCTAAAACGACTCCACAGGCACCGCGTTCCTCATGAAAAACACGAAAATATTGAGAATCAAGAGTGGGGTCAGGCGAAGAGTTACAATCATTTCAATGTTATTCGCGGCACATTCAGAATAAATATTTAAGAACATAGAACGGGAAAAATATGATTAAGAATTAACGAAGAATATCATAGCTACTTGTGTTTTGTGGACGATATCGCGCTTTTCGGCAATGACGGTGACGAATCACGAAACAAAAAAAAATACTGGTGATGTACACGAAAGAAGCCGGATTAAAGATGTACCCGAAGAAAACAAAGATCATGTTAGGCGGCCCGGCGAGAAAGGGAGATTAAGGGCGGAAAACAGACTAGAAGAGCATGTATACGCGTGGGCTAGTACCTAACAGAGGAGCCCCCCCCCCCCCCCCCATGTTTATCAAATTCACCGAAAAGTAAGGTTGGGTGGGTTCGCAAACGTGAGTCCATCGTAACACATGACTGGAAATTAAATTACCCCTATCCTTTAAGCGGAAATCACAATTCTTTCAGGCATAATTTATGGGACAGAAACATGAATAAACTACAGCACGCGACCTGAAAAAACGTTGCGAGTGGTGCCGCAAGGTTCCGTATACTGTACATCTAAACAAGGTAGATTCGCAAGCACGCATTTCTTATCTCAAGGTAAGAATGTAACGGAAAAGAAGCGTGCATGAATACCTTTCAGGTGTGGCTCTTGGATCGGTAAGAACACGAGCGAATAAAAGGCATGGTCAATAGCGAACGCACGATAAAGAGAAAAATCTGTCTGGACAGACGTAAGAGCAGTCAAGACGTGTCCTTAAATAAAGCGAGCGAGTCCAATATGGAAGCACGTAGCCACTGGTTGCTAGCTGCGGTGATATCTGCCGAGAACAGTGCTGGAATCTTGCCGCATATCCGTCTCGCACACGTTTTTGACTTTCCTCCGCACATGTCCACACACCGACACTTTTTGAAGAATTCTGCTGGCCGGAGCGAAAAAGCCTGCACTCGCTGCTAAAACTTATCCTTCCGTCGAGCTGGCTACCCTTCCCCTGCCTGGTCAAGCAAGTTTCGCGACAATAACGCCGAACGACAGGGGTAAAGGCGGGGGGGGGGGAGAGGAGGGGTTGAGGTTGAAGAAGACGAAAAAAAAACTGATTCTCCTTCTTAGGAGAGCCCGGCTCAGCCTCCGACAATAGTGTGTGCCACCCCCCACCCCGTGTCCCCACCCTCCACAGCATGTCGCCTGTGGGCTACGTGGAATTTTCAATGCATCGCTTGTTACAACGCGTCGCTACGTGAAAACTTTCCGTACACCACGTTGCAACCGCATTTTTTATCGTATTTCCCGTGCAATTATAGTAACATTTAATGCGACTGTTTCTAAAACCACGTGGGGAGCAATCGTGGGAAGCAAACGAGATTTTTACTTCAAAATGATAGGTTTGGGACAAAAAGACGGCGATAAAGTGAAAACACGAACTGGCAAACACGTGTCAAACACGTGTTTGTATGTTCGTTAATGATTGTTGGTCTTGGTAGGCTAGTTGATTTGGAAGTTTTTACTGGAAAAACGTATCTACACTTCTTCCCGGTCTTTCTTGCGCCATACCTATTTTTCTCAAGTATAATAAACAACTAGCTCAGCAACACTCCTTGTTGAGCTTTTTATTACTTTCACAAGGCAAAATTATGTGACATCACTGAAGCAAATGCGTTTGTTACGCTTGATCACAACATGCGCGTGTGTAAATACGTGCACACCCACAGACAGGAAACTATTCGTGCAGTTTATAAGCACTCGCACCATGCGGTCAGCGGCTGAAAGGATGTAAAGGATACAGCGTTAGAAATATGATGTAAGGCCCGGTTTATGCACAGAATTAGTATTCACATAAAACTTCTTCCGCTAAATGTATTCCTGCTGGAATGATTGGGCGAATCCTGATGCTGGATATATCAGTCAGGTCTACCGACCAATGGCAAAAACATATATGAAAGAGAAGTACTTGAATGTAAGTTCAGTTTTTGTAGCGTTGAACAACTCGTCAACGAAATGGCCATCTAATGTGAGTCAGTCTGAAGGCCGCTTTTTGGGTAGAAAAGCCACAGTGCTAGTGATAACTGTTAGTTAATCTCCTTGCAGAAACTAACAAGAGGATGCAAGCTATTTACTCGGTGAATTACTTCTCGCCCCGAATAGTAGATGCGGCATAAGCACGATACAATGCATGCATGCACTTTCTTATTTTTGCTAGTACACCAATCCATGTAGCAGCTTTCTGCAGCTTAGGCGAGTAATATTCAAGCGCTTAATGCTCTATGACATTACAAGCTTGTGTTCGACGTCGACGTACAGTAAATTGCCAGCATGTCAGCGACGGTTTTATTTAGCCGCTCGGTGTGGCCATTCGTCTGCGGGTGATAGTTGCGGTTGTCCGTCGGTGACAATTGTATGTCAAGATGGTTTGCGTTATTTCCGCCGTAAAATCCGTTCCTGTGTCGGTGACGGCGACTTCTGTAGCGCCACGACGCAGGAGGACGTTCTCAACAGGGCAATATATAACTGTCTGAAGGAAGACAAGAAGGTATTCCAGCTTCGCCGATGAAAGCTAACCAACAATTTACTCAGCCAGCATTGCTTTAAGAGCGGCAACAACACGGGTAAAAAGGCCCAATTCTGCCTGTGAAAGCCTTCAGCTGCCGATATCAGTTGAACCAGCTGATACAAGGCAGAATGACGGCAAACTCGGCCCAATGTTGCCGGGGAAAGCTATCGGCTACGGCGATATCGGCGGAAGTGTGGCGGAACGGCGGCAAACTCGGCCCAACGTTGCCGGGGAAAGCCATCGGCTAAGCCGATATCGCTGGAAAGCACGGTGGGACGCCGGCAAACACGGCCCAATGTTGCCGGTGAAAGCCATCGGCTACGGCGATATCGGTGGAAGTACGGCGGAACGCCGGCAAACTCGGCCCAATGTTGCCGGTGAAAGCCATCGGCTAAGCCGATATCGCCGGAAGAACGGCGGGACGCTGGCAAACTCGGCCCAATGTTGCCGGTGAAAGCCATCGGCTAAGCCGATATCGGCGGAAGTACGGCGGAAGCCGGCAAACTCGGCCAAATGTTGCCGGTGAAAGCCATCGGCTAAGCCGATATAGGCGGAAGTACGGCGGGAGGCCGGCAAACTCGGCCCAATGTTGCCGATGAAAGCCCAACATCGGCTGAAGGACGGCAAAATCGGCCCAATATTGCCGGCGAAAGTCAACGGCTCCGCCCATATTGGCTCCATGCCGGCAACGACGGTCCGTGGTTGGGCCGCCCACAGCCGCCTTAAAGGAGCCCTGACATCAAATTTACGCATGTGGATTTTTTTGCATCCGCGAGTAGCTATCGGCCCCCAAGTAACGATTCTCGACTCAAAATGCAGCGGAGGGACGAATAAGTCCCAGTAATGTTGATAAATATATCCGGTATCGAACGCGATTCAAAACGGGAGGAAAACCCGCCAAATTGTAGTGCTGGTAGCGCTACCTCGCGGCCACGTCGGGGCCGCTCCCCCAGCTGATCCCGCTGCCACAAAAAAAGGTGACGTCACGTCCAGCTGACATCGCTGACATTTCGTCTGCTAGGAGCGGCAGGCTCGCGATCCTGCGTTAAAAGCAATGTATTTATCAACCTCGGCCGTACTGCCGGAGCACAGGAACACCAACTACGCACCTCATGTCGCGGACGTTTGGCGAGTGAATCACTGCTTTCAGCTGCAGTAATGGCCCCGGCCTGGAGACTGGGCCTCGTATCAAACGAGAGACCGAACTGCTTCGCCAACACAGGAGTCATCGTGTAGCAGCCCGCGTCAAAGTGAAGCGAGCAAATACGGCTGCTGTTCACAGGCGTCCAGTCCCTCGGTCCAACGGCGCGCCGAACGAAGTCAACCCACTGGCTGCGTTGAGGTTCGAGGCTCGGAAATGCATGAAAGGACACGCACTTTCCGCTTTTTCCGCGCCTCGACGGGCAGGTTCGCACTTCGCAGCGGCTCCCCGACATCCTGGCACGTACTGTGTCGCCGAATGATCGCACTCGCGCACGACAAATCAGTCGATGCGACACGATGTACCGCACGCACAGATCAACACAGCAAGAAGAGCCACTACTGAGACCACGCCGGGCGTCGGCGCCACAATAAACACACTCAGACCGTCGACGTCATTGTTACTAGCGTATCACTAGCGTACGTCATAAGTGTGATTCTATCACGTGTTCTATCACACCTCACACGTTGCACTAGTGTCTATGTCGCAGGGCATCCAGTTTTCCGTTGAGCGTTCATACGCTGTTTGCCTGGTTTGCCCTCGAAATAAAAATAACTTCCACGCGACGGACGGCATTCAAATTTGGCCAAGACGACCTATGCATACCGAGCAGTTGAATGAAGGACACATCTCGACTTTGAAATTTGATGTCAGTGCTCCTTTAAAACCAATATCGGCCCGACGTTGTGTGCTGCCTGGGTGTGCGAGTGCTTGTCAGACTGGGCTAAATGGTGGCATTATAACGTTGTGCTGCTAGACGCTAATGGGTTCATGCCACCCATGTTATTTGGTAAAACTATACGTTTACTGTAATTGTGCACGTTTGATGAGTCATTATTTCCTTAATTTATTTCAGGTGGTGTACAAGGATACGCGCAAGCACATTGCTCATCTAAGGATATTTTTCCAGTTATAACAACACCTGCTGCAAGTGTTCGAATAAATTCTGAGTTTCCCCACCATTCTGCCTTCGCTGTACGTAGTTCGCTGGACCAGCAGAACCAATTGGACTACAACTAATTGGCCCAAATGGTTATGTACTGACTGCACAATTTCACCCAATTGGAATACAACGATTGGTCCAACTGGAATACAACCAACTGGCCCAATTGGAATACAAACGATTGGTCCAATAGGAATACAACCAACTGGCCCAATTGGAATACAGCCGATTGGCCCAATTGGTTATGTGCTACCACCCAATTGGTCCAAATGGCCCAACTGTGTACTAATTCACATATGGAACCAATTGAACCAAGTGGAAATTTTCCAATTGGTTCCAGTTGTTTTTTAACTGGGAAAAGAGGTGAATAATTTTTGTGTTTTTGTTGTGGAGATATTTATTTGGTCACAACAGCTCAATAAGACTGTTATTGCCAGGGTTGCCGTTGGTGGCTACTTTGCGCCAAATTGGGTATCTTTTGGACCCCGTTGGCGACGAAAATTTCCAGTTGGCGCCATGTATCTTTTTTATACTTGTGGTTTTACTTATGCAAAATGGTTTTATTTATTCACCAATAGTAAAGGCTGTGTTGATAATAACGCTTCTGTTCTATTTGGCTAGAAATTCGGCGATAATATCAAATGACATGGCTACTTTGGCTACTTTTGGCGTGAATTCTGGCGCCTTTTTCATGTCCATCCAACGGCAACCCTGGTTATTGCAGGAGGAGGTTATACAATGTTGACCGTAAGGGCACCTTGGCACTTGGCCTCGAAGGGGAGCGAAAGCGGCAAAACTCGCCGGAAATTCACTCGCTCCGCCGCCTAAGCGGCCGGAAAACCACGCCGCGAGGCTCACGCGAAAAAATCGGTCCGAGACCGATTTTTCCGCCACGCGATAGCGGATCGCCTTTCCGCTTCCCAGCTTTCGCCGCGCTAGCTTAAGCCACGTGACGTAAACAGCCGACCGCAAATTCAACCTGGCGGCAAAGGCGTCGGCGGTGGCTCACATCGGCGCAATTGCAAACTACCCGTGCAGCAGTGAAGCCAACCACAGGGTTATATCCCTAGATTTAAGGATTTTCCATATCTTTCTGGGATTTGGTGTTCTTTTGTGGAACCTAGGGATTTTTGTAAGGTCTTGGAAATTTTACATTACGCTGCTTGATTACAGGCGCTACTGAGTAATCACGCTTTTTCAACTAGAAAGGCCATAAGAAACGATTGTCTTGGCAATTACCTGCTTTCTTTTCATTTGAAAGAGCTTTGGCGTCGACAGACGAGATCAGCGCTCTCGTCTGTCGTTCTTTCACGAGCGACCACGGCGCCTGTTGAGTAGCGCGCGCATCGCGTTGCGATACTCGCGCTGCTCAACAGGGCGTGGTCGCTTGTGCGCCCGCGCTTATTTCTAGATCGGGGTGGTTTGCATAGGCGTGCGCACGAGGGGGGCAGAGGGGGCGGCCCCCCCCTAGTCACCTAAGGAGGGGGGGCGCAAAGTCTGCCCCATGCATTGACTTAATAGGAATGGGGGGCGCTACGACGAACCTTCGCCCCCCCCCCCCTCCTGAAGGGGAACTCTGCGCACGCCTATGGTGGCTTGTACGGCTTTCACCGAAAGTGTAAATTGAAGTTACAGAGAGCACGAAGGTCACTTCGCTCGCTGCAGCGGCCGCACTTGCAGAAGTCGCGCTGCTCACCCACAAGTAACAATTCTGACAGCTGTTAGTTCGCGCACGTGCTGTCTTTACTTGTGTGTTCGTTCCGTGCGTCCTTCTTTGTATTTGAACAGAGCGCTTTAACTGTCGAGCTGTGACCATTGTTAGTTCGCGCTCGTCCTCTGTATGTTCTTTTCATGCGACCTCCTTTATGCTTGAGGAACGTGCTGCAAGCTTCGAGCGGCTTGTCGTTCTTCGTGTGAAATTACAATTTGTTGCTGTAGCATTCATTCAGTTGTGTGTTCTTGTGGCGAAACAATGCACAATAAACGCTCAACTACCTTTATGAACACACGCTTCACTTTCGTGTTATACCGATTCCTATGACAGAGGGATCACTAATGTTTTCCCCACTCTTCGGGTGAAGGGGGGCAGTTGTAGGAGCACTTTAGGGGCGGGTGGAGATCGCATCCCCATAGAATGTGGTCCTGTCCCGCCTGAGCTAGGCCGCGATACGCACACGACGAGACGCTGTCCTCCCTCAGTATGGCCGCCAGTCTCCTGGGACTGAGCACACTGCGCGTTTGAGCTCTGCGCAAGGCCACGGCCTGAGGCCGCCACAAGGAAGAGGATAGACTTGTCGCTCCTCTCTTAGTCGACGGAGACCATCTTCATGACTTGTTGATGCCTCTTCAGGGTTTGCCGGGTGAAGCTGCACCTCTGCCTGGTTTGTATTTGCGCGGGCTGCAAGGTGGGCAGCTTCGTTGCCGGCGTTTCCCTCATGGCTGGGGACCCAGAAAAGCCTCCCGATTGTTTTATTTGTTGCTAGTTGCGCCATCTATCGACAGGTCCATAAGCTTGATCCGTCATGTTTTGTTTTGTGCGAAAACGAAACCAGTCGCATATCGCAGCCTTTCAGGTACTAGGTGCCGGTTTTTTTATCTTCGTTCTGTAATAACTTCCCAATGCTTCGTGCGCTGTTCAGGTTACAAGGGAGCCCTGACAATGCCGGGAATAAGGTAACACTAATTGTAATCGAATTTATCATTTACTTGAAGGAACGAAAAGAATGTACACACGCTCGAACTTGTTCGTGGATGATTGGCACTGTGAGCTTTGGTTCGGAAACGACCTGCGCTCATAAAAGCGCTCTTCAACCTCAGTTCTTATTTCTCCGTGCAATTAGCTGCTCGCCTGCAACATAAGCTAGATTTGCAGAATCAGGCGTGCGCAGGGTTCCCCCCTCAGGGGTGGGGGGGGGGGGTCATCGCAGCGCCACCACCCCTCCCTATTAGGGGAAAACTTTGCGTCCCCCTCTCTTAGGTGACTAGTGGGGGGGGGGCCTCTGCCCCCCCTCGTACGCATGCCTATGTGCAGAATAACATTACGATATGTGCATTTCAAAACAGACGGCCGACGTCGTACACGCTCGAGAGCATGATTGATAAAAAGCTTGTCGGTGTTGCAGGTCGACGAAAAGTATGATTAACGAATGCGTGTGTAAGCAGTGCTACAGACGCTGCGTCGCGTGTCGTCGGAAAAAGCAGTGCAGCCACAAGTCACTCGATCGCCGCAAAGATCCCAAGAGGCATCAGTTCGCCGAAGTACATAGACCGCATGCCGCGTCTGTCCTTCGCTTTACGCCCCTCCGCTTTCTTTTTTGATTTCTTCGGTCAGCGTGCCCTGTGAACACGGAGATATTTACGAAGCTGTTTGTCCGGTTTTAGGCATGCCTACCCGCTACAAAAGGCATGACCACAATACATAATCATCATCACCATCTAGAGTCACTGGAAAATTTTTTCTAGTGACTCTAGGTAGATCACCGCGCTCATCTTTCCGCTTATCGTGGACCCTCGTGTGCTTTTCGCAACAGATCACGATCATGCAACTTTGCCGTGGAGTACGTCCTCACAGCGTTCAAGAAAACCAGAATGACAACACTAAATCCGTGCTAGAATGACGACACATTATAAACAACCAGTGGACAGAAAACAAGCACTACTCGGGCCGGTCTCTTCGTATACAATTGAAACGCGCGATCGGTATCTTTGTTTAGTTTGCGGCGCACCGCTCATATGCGCATGTCCATGCCTTAAAATAATACAACACACGCGAAGGGTGTAGGGATACCCATGGCTAAAGAAATAAGCCGAGGAAAGCAGCACAGCGTTGCAAAGGTCGTGCAAAAACACTGTGGTGTCGATATCTGACGAGTGTTTATGACGCGCGTGCATATAATCGCAGTGGAAAATACAATGCAGATGTATTGCAGTACAAGATAATCTTTGAAGTTTGAGAGTCGCATCTCCTCTTCAACGAACACTTTTTTTATCGCCTACCTCAGGTCGAAAACACACGCCACTAGAAAACAGGAGTTCGGCTTTGCGGAGCGGTGCGTCTCTTGCAGCTGCTGTCCGGAGGGGCTTTTCAGCGCGCAGAACTGCGATACTGTGTTGTCGTCGATTTGTGGCAGCACAGTGAGGTCCAGTGAGCGTTCGGCGCTGGATGACCAAAGAAACGGCCGCATTCTTTTTATTCGAAAGCACCGCCAACTATTGTGGCTCAGCCTCTTTGTGGCCTCTCCTTATGGAGCCGCTAGCAGACGATTCCGCGACTGCGCCCAACAATAAAATGGCGGACACGCCCAGTGTTGCCGGAGCCTCAAGGATTATGAATATCTCTTATTATGAATTCAGCAAGCAAATACCACGTTTACCCTATTTTTTATGATTCGCGGACACATTCAAAACACCCGGTATTTCTGCACGTCTTTCACGACGGTTTTGTCTTCCATCAAGACACGAGAACTCTTTCCCGAAGGACCTTGCGCATTGAAATTAAAGGGAGTGAGCCATGTCCATGAAATTTACTTAATAATTTTTAAAAAAAGACTAATACCCATTAGACTTTTTCATTAGCAATTTAAGAATTTTCCGTTAGAAGTAATACAAGGTCTATCCAAATAGGTCGCGAAACTTCGGGCGAAAAGCGGTTCAGAAGCTATTGCCAGCGACATCAGCATGGGGAGTTATGGGAGCTGCGATTACAGCGCGACTATGTTTGGAGGGAACAAACACTAATAGCGAAAAACCAAGTTTTATTCAAAGGGGAAGCAATCGTTATGTTTCACAAATGACATTTATTTCCCCAATAATATTATGTAGGTGCAATCAGCAATTCATGACAGTGTTTTATTACTACGAACAATCTTTTTCTTAGCGCCCTCTGCGCACACCATTTTATACTCAGTGCAGCTATAGTGCCTAGAATATACTGGCTAGTGTGCTGAGCGGAGGGGTTTCCAATGGGAGGAGGTGGCAGTGCCGGTGATGCCTTCCAACTTTGGCCGGTAGGCGGCGACGCTTGTCGCAAAGGTGTAGCACACGCGCCGGCGTCGCGGTGTATGTTAGTGCCTCCGCAGCTTATCAGTGCTTCGTGCCCCGTGTCCAAAGTTGTCTTGGCGACGTTTGCGCTGTTTTTACCGTGTTCGCGCTAATCTTCGTGTACGAACGTGTAAATGGGAACTGCAAAGAGTAATTATGCGTGTGTTTTGCGTTTTCCACATTACTTATGCTTAATGAGTTGATGATTATTTAGTTGTGGAACAGGGGGATTTTTTCAAAGTGAAGTTCAGATTAGATTTTCAGTTGTTGAGGTGGGGTGAAACTTTGAAAGTGAGTTTCAAATCTTGGCTATACAGCAGTGGTAATGAAAGCTATGACTAAAATTTGCGAGGTATTTTAAAGGTAGGACGCAGGTTGCATTAGAGCCCAGAGATAGTTCGAAATTTTTTAGTATTTTTTTATTTTTGTTTGTTTTTCTACTAATGTACTTCTCAAATAAGATCTGCCATCTGTGGATCACTGAAATTTTGCAGAAAGGTAGCGATTAAGGCTTTACAGAACTGGAACTAAAATTGTGAGTGTACCACAAAAATTAGATTTGTCATGTTTTTTTTACGTTTGTTGATTTATGAAAATGGCCACTTATGAATGATATTTTTATACCAAAAAATACAAATGCGCATAGGCTACTGACTCTAGAACCAGTTATGTTAATGCCATTATAGTTAACACGTGGAAATCTTTGTTTTCCTACGCCCGCTAGTTCCCAAGAAAAGTGTACAGAAATTTTAAAAATGTTCTTTTGAGAAAAACGCAGAAATAACGTAGGAGTACGCGCGCATTACCTGTGACTGTGTCAACAAAAAAGGAGACCTAAAATTCTTTTTGAAACCGCGAGTGCCCAAATGTGATATATTCTCTCAAAGAAATGCTCTATTCGATCATTTGAAATTCCAAAATTGCATTTTTGGACCACAAGAAGTCTCACCCCACCTTAAGCTGTTAATTCATTGCGGTTACAAGCAAAGCACGCATAATACTCACAAAGATGCTTTGCACGAAAATTTTTTTCAGCCATTCACACTACTAGACTATGGTGAAATGATCTAATGGAGATGTTGTTCTTGACTATATATGACCCCTGTTCGTTTTATTCGCATTTACCTTTTCTGAATCCTATTTAGACTAGCTTGTGTTCATCGCATGTGGTCTAGAAAATACGGATGCCATGCTAGAAAACGTGGAACAGTGAAAGCGACCCCACCCCACCGTACATTTGCATATGAACCATTCTCTGTTAACTACAGACTTGCTCATGTAGTGCAACAATGCAGTAGGTACATCTGAACTGCGGAAACATCGAAACAACCGATCCAAAAGTATGGGGCCTATGGTGATATCTGCAGAACTGGACGAACACCATTCATTTTGTTGGGGAAGCGAACGATGTGCAAAAGCTAGTGTCATAATGTTTGCAAGAAAGATTAGTGCATTTGTGTAATACAAGCGTTACATGGACATTTGTGATTACTGTCGACCCACTCCGGCTCAAGTATCTGCTCGCGATTAAGAATTATCGTGCCATGACCCGACTACCTCGGCACGTGTAGGTTATACACTCTGCAAGTCCATGATGGTGCATCATACCGAGTGTGATGCGCCGCTAAAATAATAAAATATGACCACGACTGAGAGGTGCGAAGTGCAGTTAACTGGGTCGACTTCGAGTAAAATCGCTGCGTTGAAAACAGCGCGAAAACGGGATGAAGGCTAAGCGACAAACAGAAGCGCTGTTGCTTCGCCTTCGACCCGTTTTCGCGCTGTTTTCAACGGAAAGAGATGTACCAACTTGCGCTTCAAGACACTATTCTACGAGTAAAATCGCCAGCGAATGTTCCCGTGTAGCAGCGAAGAATCCGAGTCGGACTTCATCGCGATCGAAATTGCCGTGAGCCATCCTTACGACACGATTTCTTGCGTCTAACGCGTCAACTTTCGCTGATTGTTTTCAACGGGCAAGTTGGGTGTGTCGGAGTATATTCATTGCAACTTTTCCACTTTGCTTTGGTGGTGAAGCAGAGAGTCGCGAAAACTAGCAGACGACGTGAGGTACGTGTGAAACGCTTCGTCGTTTTGTAGTGCCGAACCACTTGAGGATTTTCTGCGGGCAGTAATTTGGCGCTAAGATTTTCCCCGTCCGGTCAAGTGCTTTGACGAGTGCGTTAAAAGCAACGAAGAACAGTACATTCGCGGCAGTAAGCGCCGTGCTACGCAGCTGAAAGCGGAGGAGCCGCCGACGAGCGGGGGACCTTAGCGAGTCGCAGCGCCGCCATGCGGTGACTGTGGGGAAGGCATCAGCGCGATGGCCACGCCAAAGCGCCCGCTCAGCACACTAGCCAGTATATTCTAGGCAGCCTTTGCGCTGCATGGAAACGCGCGCTCGTATTTTACGAGCGCGCGTTTCCATGCAGCGCTACACTGAGTATAAAATGGTGTGCGCAGAGGGCGCTAAGAAAAAGATTGTTCGTAGTAATAAAACACTGTCATGAATTGCTGATTGGACCTACATAATATTATTGGGGAAATAAATGTCATTTGTGAAACATAACGATACTGCTGCGCCGCGCGGCGCACGAGCCGCTCCCACACAGAAACGGCTCCTGCGCCGCACGGAAGTGACGTCATGCACTTTTTCCGGTTAAGCGCGTCGTTTGAATATGCCATGACTTCGCCAACTTCGCCGAATCGGCACGCTACTAGGGTGGCTACTTTCAGTGTGCCTCTCCGTTGGCCTCCTGTCAGCCGGACTTGCTGCTGCTACTGAGGCGCCGCTGGTGGTCCTACCTACAGGCCCTTTGATATTGGATGTTTGATGATCTTCGCAGAATTGGCTCTATTTACTACGCCCTTTCTTGGCGAGACTCAGGACACGTAAAATTCAGATGCAACTGGCTGCATCGGTGTATCCGTCATCCGCGTCAGGAATGTTGATTTGCACGGTTTATCAAGGCTCTGATGACAGGAAGACGCACTGCAACAGACGTAGTCTCAGAACGGAGTCACTGGGCTCCTAGATTTCGCGAACGGCTCATGATGATGGTGTCGCGATGAAAAGAAAACGCGAACAGCGTAAAGGGTGTCTTTTGGTACAGTCGAACTTCGACATGCCTTGACTATCGCTGGGCGAATCTGCTTTCCGCCGGCGTCACCGTAGCGCTAGAATTTTGCTCCGGCTGGCGCTATCGCATTGCGTGTGTTCCGAGTGCAAGGCATGACTGACAGATTGGAACCATAAATGATGGTGGACAAGTTTCCTGCCATCATTTTTTAGCAGTTAGTCACTGTTTCTCTTCGCCTCTCGTAGCCGCGCCGTATATGCAACATGAAACCTTGTTAGGTCGCTCAGTGTACTGTCACCGTCTGACGCGACGAAGTAATCGGCAGACCAAGTCGCTTCAAAATACTGACGTGTCACCGTGATGCTCTATCCAATCAGCACTTGATAAACGATGCCCAGTGGCAACTGCCCACTGCGTTAGCCCACCTACCTACAAAACAGTGCCGAACAGTTTGTCTGCCTTGCTGAATAACACGGCCTGTGATAGCACAGCAAACGGATGAGAACGGCCAATACGTGTTCGCACTTTGCGAAAAAAAGCCTGCAGTGCAGGAGCATTGGCCATCGGAGATCACATGCCTAGTAAAAACACTTCACAGCCGCACTAAAATATATTGTGCGTCCCGACGTTCTCACGAACTGTGCTACCACATTTATTTCATCGTTGACACCGCCCTTCACGACAAGCAAATCGAGGTACTCGGCAGTAAGGACACTCATCTTCGACACACCACGTTTTGACATCGCCATCTTGTACTGGTACTTCCAACAGCAACAACCCGCACATAAAGTGAGAAACTCTATGACCATGTCTACGCTGCACATTCTCCGTGCTGCACATAGATTTTTTTGCACCTGCCATCTTTGCCACTGTTACCTTTCGCAGCGCCCCCTGGGTTTGAGATGCTTGCCATATGTCATTAGTTAACAAATGTACGTTAACTGACTCCTCAAACACTTTTTTTTCATTATTTCTGTAGGTTTAGCACATTATATAGTAATACTCTGTCCATTTGAGTCGTTTTAAGTTAATTTTATTAAGGTGACGTCACTTCCGTGCGGCGCAGGAGCCACTTCTGTGTGGGATCGTCTCGTGCGCCGCGCGGCGCAGGAGACGCTGCCTCGTAAAATCCGTCTGTGATGACACACCCCCTCACGTGTTTTAGTGTTCCGCGCTTGCTTGCGTTCCCTGAATTCTTTTGGTGAAAATTTAAGTTGTGCTGTGAGCCAAGTTGTGACGTGCGTTGCATCGTTGTTGAACGTCGTGAGTACAGTGTCCAACCGGCAGCGTTATGATACGGATAACATTTAACGTCGAGTGCTTGCCTCGGTACCTGCGGAAACGATGTGCTGTGCAAAGATGCAGTAGCAACACACGTACGCCTGTCGACCCATGTCTTGTAGATAAGAAACAAGGGCAACGGTGAGGAGGACTGTGCTCACTGGACTTTCATGCATCAGTATTCCTGCGGCCCGGTTTTCTTCTTGAACACACAGTGCCTACGGTTATTCGTGCTATCGGTGAGCAGATCGCTAAGTTATCTATTGCGCTACAAATCGCATACCTGCATTGGCATACGTAACGGTAATTTATCGGAGCATGAGGCAAAACAAAGTGTATGAAGTGTCCGCACTTTTTTTGTGCTTATTCACTTGGTGCTCATTGTGTGCAGTGTAATATAATTGAGTTATTGTGACCATTGAATAAAACTGAAGTGTCATAATTTTGGCGGGACTCAGCGTCATTTCTTCTTGTTAGAACTGAAGAACACAAGCAATGTGTACACTAAGGAACCTACGTATGTGCGAAGTAAATAAGCAACGCTGCAGATATGAAAGGTACTCTGCTGCTTGCTTTAATGCATCTGTAGAAGATGCCGCGAACGCCGAATAAAAGTTCTAAGAATAAGTTTCCTAGTGAAACCGAGGCGAATTGTACACTTAGCTGGCGTTGACTTGAAGCGCACTCGTGAAGGACTCGCCGGCGATCGCCTTAGCGCGCGTCCTTAGCAATCGGGGGCCTACGAAAACCAATTTGCGATCAAATTTCGCGCTAGTGCCAACAAAACGACGTCACTTGTTCACCAACTATTGCGTCACATCCGCTTTATTTTTTGTTCCGCCGGAAGTGTTCTCTCCTCACACAGATGGCGCTAAGCCCCATGAGCAGCTGATAAGACGCCATTTTCTGAACGTATGGGCTTCTATGGAAGCTTCGCTACCAGTTACATTTACCTTGAGTAATACCGGTAATACGTTAGTGGGAGTTGGCAACACTGTGACGCATGTATTCTTTTGAAGCATTTGAGCAACGCGTTGCCGGCGTTGCGGCGTTGTTTTCAAAGCACGTGTGACAGTTTACGTCAGAGAATGTACGCAGTCGTGTTATGCACTGCAGTCATGTCGAACGGTTGCCGCTGTGAGGTCAGCCGCAGCGAATTATGCTTCTCTGGATGCTGCATCAGCGACGCCGTTGATCGTCCGGCACGGTATGTATGTCTGAGCATTTCGCTGAACGACCGCTGGATGTTTCAGTGAGTTACGCGATTGTATTGCCGATACGGCTGTTCTGTAGGACCGTGCCTAGTCAAGCTTATGTCAATGCTTCAGTTCGCCGTCAGATTTCGATAAGGTGATAATCTGCGCACTCGTTTACGTAGCGTGGGTTAGCTCTTCAAAGCAGTGGCGACTGTCATGTATGTACTTAAGCCTCCCCAAAGCGCGAACAGCAGGGAATTCGAGCGCCTAATAACGGCGAGGCGTGCGCATATCCTCACTGACATATGCAAAAATCAGTGCAGTGAAACATTCTCATTTTGTGAGAGTGAATAACTGGGCGCGTTGGTACTGCATGACTTGAAATAGAAGGCGCAAAGTAGACGACGGACGAAAAGGAAGACACACACACAGGGCACACCCCCAGCGTGGGTGTGTGCCACGGTGTAAAGGATCTACTCTACTCTACTCTACACTTCCAGCGTTTATTCCAAGACAAAACGGGGGCGATTTATGCAGACAGTGTTGTCACATTTCATTGCTACGCAGTCGCATTAATATATCGCAACTCTTTCTGAGATGAAGAAACGGAGGCCATACTCGCGCAACGATCACCGCTCTCAGTAATCTTTTTTGCCTCAATTATTAATCTGTTCCTCTTGTCTCGACTCTTGGCATTCACGGAGCATGCGCGAAAGTCCAGTACACACTTGCAATCTCTGCAATGTATTTCCAGGTGACCCTCTGTGCCATTTCTAACAATGTTGCAATGCTGTCTGAGCCTGTCGTTTAAGCGCTGCTCAGTTTGGCCAACGTACTTTTTTCCACATGACAGGGGCATATCGTAGACCACACCAACCTGGCATCCGACATATTTACTTTCTTGGTTTACGGTACAGGCTGGTGCCTTGCGGAGGCAAGAATTTGTGAATTTGCAAAGTTTCGACATTTTCAAAGATGTAGAGAGAATCACCTTTACATCTGCTCACATAGTTCGCAATTTTTTTAAGATGGTTTCAGCTGCAGAAACCAGTACAACTTGTGGAAAGCCTGCCTCCTCTAGGCGGTTTATCTGCTTGCCGAAAGCTACACGATAGAGACAGGATTCTTGAAAACATTAAGCAGCAGAGGAGCAAGCAGAGGTTGGCGATACTACGTGTAGTAACCGACGTGGACGCCGCAGCAGCTTTTGCAAGAATGCTTTATTGAACAAACAATACGAGTATATGTAGGTACGGTGGGTAGCTTATCGATTCACTTGGTGGCGATGGTTCTAACACAAGACATGCGCAGTACACACTGGTCCACTCAGTTCATGCTGTTATCACATCCCTTCCCCCCTAGCAGTCAATGCCATAACGGAGCACAGGTCGTTGTGCATGAGTAGAGCGCGGCATGCTTGCGCTGTATCAGGTAGTCGACGTCGGCCCATTAGCTGCTGGCATAGTAGCTTCTCGCACAGGCGATCTGGGCACCGTAGCTGGCGTCGCCGGAAACTGGAAGTGAGGGTCAATGGTGTCTGGTGGGGCAGACTTCCATGCTCTGCGCATGGTCGCAATGACGTCTGTGTATGGCACCCCTAGCAGTCTGCACTTCGTACATGACGTGGCCTAAGGACCTTAGTACGTGCGCGGCTAGCCACTTTGGACCACGAGAGAAGTTCCGCACGTACACAGGATCACCACGCTTGAACGTCGACTTTGGCTGTCTCGTGCACCTTGCGCTTCGACGCCGGGCTGCATGCTTGACAAGGCAGAAAGAAAGCTCCTTCCAAGCATGAGTTCTGCTGTTGTCTCCTGGTTTCCGTGTGCGGCGTGGAGTGCTGCTTTGAATAAAAAACGAGACTTTACACGCCACTGTGCCCTGGCTCTGCTTTCGAAGCGCACACTTTAGCTCGTGCACCATGCGCTCGGCCCTCCCGTTGCTAGCGGGATGGTATGGCGCTGTATAGACGTCAGACTCTGGAGTTTTGCAGGCTCTTAGCGCCACCTGTGGAGCGGTTTGGGTAGTGCAAAGCCCCGGCTACCTCGCACAGTTTGCTGTGCAACCAAGTGCAACTAGCGAGTTGGAAACAACGATTAACCTAAATATTTGGTGTGTTGTCGCGTTGAACACTCAGAAAAACAGCCACGAATTTCTCTACGCTAGTCGGACGCGCAACCGAGCCGCCATGAAGTGCGTTCCAGAACAACGGCGAAAACAAGAGCAGACGCAACAGCTCCGCGCGCACTGCGAAGAAAGGCCAGAAAGGCTTCAGTCAACGCTACTGTTGCGTTGTCCAGTACCACAGGCGTATAGGACTTCAGTTTTACCGATTTCCGTAGCTGTTGCATGAAGCAGAACGGCGAGAGCTCTGGATACGGGCCGTTCCGAACGTGTTGGGTAAGCGAATTACTCGCGTTCTCCACAGCCGGTCGCATGGAAAAGTGTGATAATGTGGGTCTCATGTTAGTGTTTTGAGTAGCCTTGACGTAGAACCGTGGTAACCTTGACTATGAAACTCGCAGAGCCTCAGACCGCGGTGCGCCGTGCAGCAGTTAAATGCAGACTGGTGAAGCGCGCGAGCAAACATCGCGCACCTCGCGACCACCCATAATCTGAACTGGTCGTCATCGCACAGCATCGCGCACGTACGCATTGAAGGTTCAAAGTTCTGGCTTTAACTAGCAAATG